>BQMB01002181.1:0-112238 GCA_027943415.1 Closterium sp. NIES-67 | reverse complement strand
GCTCAGCCAAGGCACGCACCTTCGTGTGCTGGGACGGAACGTTGGAAGGGGGGCAAGTGCGGTAAGGAGGAGGGTGGGGAGGGAGGAGGGTCTGGGGCAAAGACAGCAAGGGAGGAAGGGGAGACGCGCTCGAAATTCACACTGCAATCAACCAGGACACATCCACGCACACCCATGCACAGATGTGCACACACACACGCACACCCCCCCAGACTCACACACCCAAACACACTCACACACACATGCATACACACGCAAACACCCACCTTGTCTCTTTTTGGCGCAGCAATGGCTGATATGAGCTCCGAGTCAGCAGGCAGCACCACCCGCCACGTCAGCACCGCTCCATACCCCCACGCACACCATGCACAGGTGCACACAGACACACGCTAAACACACACCCACACACACACACTAAACACACACCCACACACACACGCTAAACACACACCCACAGACACACGCTAAACACACACCCACAGACACACGCTAAACACACACCCACCTCTTCCCTCTTAGGTGCAGCAACGGCTGAAATGACCTCCGAGTCAGCAGGCAGCACCACCCTCCACACCAACACTGCTCCATACACCACGCCCCTACCCAACCTCCCACCATCGTCCCTCCCACCACCGCTCCACCGCTGCCACTGCTACCCTCCTCCTCCACCCTCTCTCCAATGCTATACCCCTCCACTGCCCCCGTTACAGCATCCACCAGATAGAAGAACACCTCCTTCTTGTGCCCTCGAAACCCCCTCGCCTCCTCCGTCCCTGGGAACACATGCACGTGCACGGGCTGATACCATCCTCTCTCCTTCCTGTCCTCCGCTTCCTTCTCACCCTTCTCCACAGCATCACCAGCCGCCTCTCGTCTTTCCCTACCAGGGGCAGGGGAACCACGGCGGGGACGAAAGGCAGACCCTTCGATTCAAGCACATCCCTGTGTCCGTTCACTACAGTCACTAACGCAGCATGTGCACCTCCTTATCTCCCCCCTCTTGCTGCTTCTGTGCCTGCTGCCGAATCTGCAGCACCAGAGCTTCAGGTGTTTGGTCAGGTGACATGCGGTGGGGGTCCCTCCACAGGACCATAGCTTCAGGTGAAAACACAGACGCGCCCATCCACTGCAGAACCACCTGACGGAAGTGCAGCAGCCCACAGCACTCGGCCATCTCCAGAATGCAGCGCAAACAGCTTCCCACCTGACCCTCTGCTGTTTCCCACCTGACGCTCTGTTGCCCCCACCTGGCGCGGTCAGCAGCAGGAGAATGCGGCGGAACCCGTTCCTATCCCGGACAAGGCCGGACCTTTTCAGGTGAGGCGGTGCGCAGGCGGTGCACCAGGGCTTGCTCGTCAGCTGAGGCGAGATTGGGAGGGACGCCTTGGCCCTCAACAGGTGTGTATGTGCCCACTCGTACAAGTCGTGCTCCACTGCTGCCACTGACAGCTCCTCCTCCTCCTCCGGCAGCTCTGCCACGGACACTGCCACTACTGACGCCAGGCTTCTTCCCTCTCCCACACTACCTCACCCTGAAAGGTGGGGCGAAAATGGTGAAGGGAGTGGGGAAGGGGAGTGAGATGGTGTGTGTGCGCGCCCACTCGTACAAGTCGTGCTCCACTGCTGCCACTGACAGCTCCTCCTCCTCCTCTGGCAGCTCTGCTACTGTCACTGCCACAATTGAAGCTAGAGCTTCCTCCCCCACCCACACCCTCCCCCTGAAATATGGGGCAACAGCGGTCAGGGGAGGAGGGGGAGATGGGAAAGTGGGAGAAGTGGGGCGAGCAGGGGGAGTGGAAGACGTGGGGGATTCTCACCTTGGTTCCATTTGAAACAAGGAGGCTGATAAGAAACGGACCAGTCCAAAGACCCGTCGTAACAAACTAAAGCTGCCCCAGATATGGGGCCGTAAACTAAGATTGTAGTGTGAACCAACCCACCTGTGAACCAACCCACCTGCTGCAGCAGTGAGAGCGAGGCATCCTCCCCCACCACCAGCAGCCGGAACCCAAACGCACTCGGCTGACTTCTGAGTCGCTTTAAAAGGGCAACTACTGACTTGTGACCCGCTACAACGACCCACCTGCTGCAGCAGAGACAGTGAGTCATCCTCCCCGACCACCAGCAGCCTGAACCCAAACGCACTCGCCTTCCCCTCACCCGCCCTCCTGCCCTCTCACTCTTGCCCCGTCCCGCCCCCCTGCCCTGCTGCCCTAGCATAGGCGTTGAGGAAGACTTGAGCCGGTGGTCCCCGGTGGAGAAGGAACAGTGACAGAGTCAGAGAGGAGAGAGGCGGAGGAGGAGGAGGAGGAAGGAAGCAGCTGGTGAACCTGCAGGGACGAGGGGAAGGACAGGACAAGGGAGGGACACAGGGCAGGGGGACAGGGCAAGAGAGGGGGAGAGCGCAAGAGAGGGGGAGAGGACAAGAGAGGGGGAGAGGGAAATAGAGGGCGAGAGGGAAAGAGAGGGCGAGAGGCAAGAGAGGGGGAGAGGGCAAGAGAGGGGGAGAGGAAAAGAGAGGGGGAGAGGGCAAGAGAGGGGGAGAGGAAAAGAGAGGGGGAGAGGACAAGAGAGGGGGGAGAGGACAAGAGAGGGGGAGAGGACAAGAGAGGGGGAGAGGGAAAGAGAGGGCGAGAGGGAAAGAGAGGGCGAGAGGGCAAGAGAGGGGGAGAGGGCAAGAGAGGGGGAGAGGACAAGAGAGGGGGAGAGGACAAGAGAGGGGGAGAGGACAAGAGAGGGGGAGAGGACAAGAGAGGGGGAGAGGGAAAGAGAGGGCGAGAGGGCAAGAGAGGGGGGAATACAAAGCTGAAAGAGACGCGGGCAGGAAAGCCGCAATGAGGAGACACACAGACAGTGTCAGAGAGGAGGAGAGGTGGGAAGGAGGGGGAGGTGGTGGCTGGAGGCAGCTCGTGCACCTGCAGGAGAGAGGGAGGGAAGAGGGGAAGGACAGCGGCAAGAGAAGATGCGACAAGGTGGAAAGTACACGAGCAGGAGGGCCCTGGTGTGGTGAGACAGACAGAGTCAGACAGGAGAGAGGCGGAGGAAGAGGGGGAGGACAGGGGGGGAGGAGGAGGAGAAGGGAGGGATGGGGATGGGTGGGGGGGATTCGGAGGTAAGAGATGGGGTTGGTGAGAGGGAAGAGCGACAAGGCAAAGTGAGCACACACACACATCCACGTACGCTTTTGAGTCGACTAAAAAGCGAGCACACACACACATCCACGTACGCTTTTGAGTCGACTCAAAAGCGAGCACACACACACATCCACGTACGCTTTTGAGTCAACTCAAAAGCGAGCACACACACACATCCACGTACGCTTTTGAGTCGACTCAAAAGTGAGCACACACACACATCCACGTACGTTTTGGAGTTGACTCAAAAGTGAGCACACACACACATCCACGTACGTGAACTCCCCTTCTCCCCCCTCCCCCCTTTTTCCTTACTACTCACACACGCAAACACCCCTCTCGCAACACCTCTCCTCACAACTCACCTTGATGTTAAACTTCAGGGAATCGCCACCATCTTGCGATCCCACGAGACCAGAGTGATACTTGAGTCAACTCAAAAATCACCTTTTGAGTCGACTCAAAAATCACAACTCACCTTGATGTTAAACTTCAGGGAATCGCCACCACCTTGCGATCCCACGAGACCAGAGTGATACTCCCCCCCTTCCCTTCCCTCTCCTCCTCCTCCTGCCCCTGCTGCTCCTCCCACAACACTCGCACTAACAGCGCTCACTCCAGGGAACGAATCAACGAGTGACATCTGTCCCGCTGACTCAGCCTGTCCTGCTCCCCCTGCTGACAGGAGGAACACAGCTCCAGGCACTGACAGCCAGACGAAGCTTCCTGGAGCCTTCTCTGGCACCACTGTAGCTGAAGATCCCGACTGGTAGTGCTCCTTGGGTAGGAGAGAGGCGAGGGGCGTACTGCGCACGTGCACTGTAGCATCAGTTGTAGCACCCACTGTAGCGCCCACTGTGGCATCTGCTGTAGCAGATGTAACCAGCACAGCAGTGAGGACGTTACCAGACACAGAATCCACAGCAACAGCAGTGCCTGTAGCAGTGACATAGGCAGCAGCAGGACCAGGAATCGGAGCAGAGGAAGAGGAAGAGGAAGAGGAGGAAACGGAGGAGGAGGAGGAAGGAGGAGAGGAAGCAGAGGCAGTGACCTTTCCCGAGGCGGCATCGAGGGTGGTGAGGGAGAAGGAGAGGTCAGGGGAGAGGGCAGTGAGGAGGATAGAACCGTGGGGGAGGAGGGAGATGCTGTGCGCTGGTGTGGGCAGGGCGGCTGACCAGAGCACTTCACCAGTAGCAGCTGACAAGCAATGCACGGCAGATGCTGCTGCTGCTGGGTTGGACCCTGCTGCTGCTGCTGCTGCTGATGCTGCCCCAAGTAAGACAACCACTCGGTCTGTGGAAGGCGCATCAGGGGCCTGAGGAGAGAGGAGTGGAGCACACATGCAGAGGGGGCATCAGGTCAGATGTGAGGTAGGAACATCACATGCAAAGGCGTGAGACTTCTCAAGACCCCAGGAGAGAGCGGCGGTTCTCGTGAGAGGGGCGGTTCGCACATGCAAAGGTGAAGGACGGACTCGGACAGCGCATGCAAGAGGAGAGGGCTACAATACGAGGTGACTAGAAGTGAGAACGGACTGGTGGGCAATCCAAGACTGGTGGGCAATCCGAGACTGGTGGGCAATCCAAGACTGGTGGGCAATCCAAGACTGGTGGGCAATCCAAGACTGGTGGGCAATCCAAGACTGGGTGGGCAATCCAAGACTGGTGGGCAATCCAAGACTGGTGGGCAATCCAAGACTGGTGGGCAATCCAAGACTGGTGGGCAAGAACTGCATGGCAGGTTACCAGGAGATTCACTCCTGGTAGCTTATGAGTCAACTGTGAAAGAGACTGAGCACAAGTCCAACTCACAGAAATGATGATGAAACTAGCAGTAACACCCCCTCCTGCTGCAGCAGCAGCCCAAGTTAAGTAGGTTAGTTTTGAGGCGTCTCAAAACTAGTCAATTCTTAACGAAACCCGAGCATAAGGCCAACTCACCGAAATGGTGATGAAACTAGCAGTCACAGCCCCTCCTGTCGAAGCAGCAGCCGAAGGCAGCAGTAGGGCGGTCTCCCATGCAAGGGCGCCATCGGGTACCGCCCACGCCCTCACTGCTGCCATCTTGGTGCCGGATACAGTGATGAGATCTGGAAGGGGGGGGGGGGGGGATAGATTTAGCAGGGGTGACGAAAAGAGCTGGGGGCCCAGCAACACCATCGGGTACAGCCCACGCCCTCACTGCTGCTTTTTGAGTGCCTGACACAGTGACGAGATCTGCAACGGAAACAATTTTTTAGGCGCCTCAAAAATAGACTGTTTGAGTGCCTGACACAGTGACGAGATCTCCCATGCAAGGGCACTATTGGGCGCAGCCCACGCCCTCACTGCTGCCGTCTCGGTGCCTGACACTGTGCCAAGGCCTGGAAGAGGGGCCGAGTAAAAGGAACATGAAGAAGCGAACATTCGAGGCGCCTAGTGACTTTTGAGCCGGCTCAAAAGAGGGGCAGAGTAAAATGGACGTGAAGAAGTGAACAGTTGAGGTGCCTAGTAGCACTGTCGGGCACAGCCCACGCCCTCACTGCTGCTACCTCGGTGCCCTCACCGCTGCTTCCTCAGTGCCCTCACTGCTGTGACAAGGCCTGGATACAAATATTGAACAGGAGAGGGAGGGGGGGGGGGCGGGGTAGGGTGTGGGGGATGTCGGGACATCTCCTCCCTCTCCCCCCTCTCGACTCATACCTGCTTCCATCCCTCCCCACTACATCCCTCCTAACACTCACATCTGCCGCCCATATCCCTCCATCCACTCACATCTGCCGCCCATATCCCTCCAGCCACTCACATCGGCCGCCCATATCCAGGGCGTGGAGGGTGTCAGCATCCCCCAGCACACGACGCCACGCTGCACCAGAGCGAAAACGTGGGGACGGGGGGCATATTGGCAGAGAGAGGAGACGGGGGGGAAAAAGGAGGACGGATGGGGGTGGAAGGGGGGGGAGCGGGGGCGCGGGGGAGCGGGAGGGAGGCGGAGGGGGAGAGGGAGAGGGGGAGACACATTGAAGAAAGAGAACAGCGGCAGTACAAGCATCAACTCACCGATAAAATCAGGTGCAGGAAAACGTGAAAAGTCACCGCGTCTACTCACTGATGATATCCCCTGCCCGCAGGTTCAGCGCAGCAATCACGTTCTTATCTGTGCCCACGAGCTCGCGCTTGCTCGCTTGCCTATCGTGGGCTGTGCAATGCATCAACGCACCCCTTGGCTCACTCACTCACCAATATCCCCTGCCCGCAAGTTCAGAGCAGCAACGACGCTCCTATCTGTGCCCACGAGCACGCGCTTGCACTGCGAGGAGGCGAGGAGAGCACCAAAACTCGCACTCACAAGAAACCTCACACCAGCACAGCACAGCTCACACCCGCTCACTCACCGATATCCCCTGTCCGGAGGTTTAGCGCAGCAACGACGTTCCTATCCGTGCCAACGAGCACGCGCTTGCGCTGCGAGGAGGTGAGGAAGGACGCGAAGCGAGCCCGGCCAATGCGCTGCTGGTACCAGTCGTACGTCCCCACCTGGTCCTCATACAGGCCCCTCACCCCCGCCACCCCCGCCCCCACCACCATCACCGCCACCAGCACCCGCAGCAGCGGCGGCAGGGGTCTAGCACCCAGCAGACGAGCCATGATCGGTTGCTGAGGTCAGCAACAAACGGCGGCTGCGATTCCCAAACCTAACCGGAACGACAGCCTGATCTGACAGCTGGTTTTAAGGAGAGCTCGAGAGTGAACGGATGGGCAGATCTGGTCTGGTGTCGGAATGGTTGACGGGCTAAAACCTGGAGGGGGGAGAGATCGCAGTGAAGATGAGATTTGATTTGATTGGAGAAGAGAATCTCGCTGGAATGAAAAATATGAAGGTGAGGAGGGCTTGGCTGGGTGGAACGGAAGAGACTGGGAGACTGGGCGGGAAGAGATGAGGAGACTGGGAGTGAAGAGATGAAGGTGCAGAGGCGTATCCCACCACACGCAGCCCAGATTTCCTACTGGTCTGCCCAGACCTAAAACTTCCGCTGCTCGCTTGATAAACTGGATGAATAGCGTACGATAGGGTCGGGACATTGCATCGCGTACGTAAGCAAGCAGCACGCGTAAATGCTTATAACGAGTATATAGGGTTACCACACCTACGTCTGCTTGAACGAAGGAGGCGGTGTTCGCTTAGATCGGAACATAGAGTAGGTGAGCGGCAGCACGACCCCACCAGCATGCTTCTAGCGAATATATAGGGTTACCACACCTACGTCTGCTTGAACGAAGGAGGCGGAGTTCGCTTGGATCGGAACATGAAATACGTGAGCGGCAGCACGACCCCCACCAGCATCAGCGCCGCGCCCAGAATATAACGAAAAGGGCCTGGGGGCTCTATTTCCAACAACCGGCGCGCCTGAAAGCGAATAACGGGTCAGATTGCAACGGGGAAACTGAATCAATGGAAGGGTAGAGGCACGAGGCTAGCAAGCTGCCTGAAGATAGCATCAGTGACTATCAAGGCTGCGAGAAACACGACCGTGAAGAAGGGAGATGTGAATTGGCTGCGAGTTGAGTTGGTATTTTGGAAACTTCGGAAACTAGCTCAAAGGCGATGTGAACTAGCTGCGATCCGTGCAACAATATTATACTCGTACGAAGCGCTCCGCCTCTGGATTCGAGATCTAAGCACCATTGAGAGTTCAATCCCCACGCACGAAATAGCATAAAAACGGGGGGGATCCGTACCGGCATGATCGGGTGCGAGCACTGACGGATCCTGCAAGTGCGGCGGTAGTAGCGACCAGGGCGACGAGGAGATGCGGGGAAGTGAAGCACGAGACGCGAGGGAAAGTGAGCGACTCACTGATCGCCCCTGGTGGTGAGGTGACTCGTGACTTGTGACTCGTGAGCAAAGAAAGGCTCTTGGCAGCTGTAAGGGCTCGGCAGATTCGAGGTTTGAGCTTGGAGGGAGGTGGGCAACGTCTCGCTGTAAGATCAGATGCCAAGTTAAAGGGATGTACGGTACAATTTTTAAAACAATACCGGATAGTAGCTAATCCTACAAATGTCTTATTCATGGCGTACCCACTTGCATTCAAATGTGAGCGCTCCCATCACCCTTCTAATAAATAGAGCAAAACGCCTCACCTATCATAAGTGCGCATCAGGTCAGGAGGAAGCTGACAAACTGCACTCCTACGCCACATAAGGCCGACACAAAAGAGCAGCCACCGTCTCCCTAAATAACTAATCAAAGACTTTCCTAAGACCACCACTGTAAAAGGGCCCTTCGTCCTATCCAACCACCAGGCCCACATGGACCCAGTTGCCTAAGCAGCTGCATTGTGCCTCTCCATCCCATGCCCACTACCTGAGCTCCATGCTAGATGAAACATGTCAACTACACCCTCACAAGTCACATCCCCCCACCCCCCCATTTCCCCCCCCCCTTCCCACCTCCCCCTCCCCCCCCTCTCCCCCTCACCCGCATACCATAACAACCCACTGATATGTTATATTCACCAAATAACAAAACTGGAGGCTCAAACACACATCTGACAGCCCCTAGTTCACCTCACCACCCAAGCAAAGACCACGGCTGAACACCCCACCCTAGGCCAGTGCAAAAGACTCTCCAGCCGCTTCTGCTCAACCTCCCCCGACTCAGGTGCGCATCCATCAAGCATACCCACAGCTGCCTTGCTTGTCACTACAGCTGCCTTGCCAGACCCCCCATCTCCCCTCAGCCGACAGATGTCGACTGATGGCCACTCAGCCAGTCACTGATAACGGTCATTCGTTCAAAACGCCACGCCCTGTGCTAGATTGACTCCCCGGGGGCACTGCCCTGGTCTGTCAATCTAACTCCGCTGCACACACTCGCTCCCCTCCCCGCACTGCTCTTGCTATCTGCCGTCGTCCCACACCCCCCTGCCCTCCGCCTTCTCTCCACCCTCCCCTCCACCTCCTCTCCACCTTCCCTCCACCTCCTCTCCACCTTCCCCTCCACCTCCTCTCCACCTTTCCCTCCACCTTCTCGCCACCACCCTTGGCTAAGAGCCAGAAGAACACTTAGCGGCGGCCATTAATAGCCGTGTTGAGAGGCCTGAGCGTGTCGACAATGTCGCTCATCATGGGCCGCATGTTGGTGTCATCCTGGATGCAGTGCTTCGCCGAAATAGCCAGCGTCCGAGCCACCTTCTCAGGGAACGGGTCAATCAGGTTCGGGTCCACCAGGGACTCCAGGTCCGGCCGAGCCTTGTTGAGGTACGGGCGAGCCCAGGAGGTGAGGGTCTTGGGCTTGCCGCCAGGGCTGATTCCCATGGCCTTCTTGCCTGTGAGGAGCTCTAGGAGGACCACGCCATAGGCATACACGTCACTCTTCACTGTCAGCTGGCCTGCCGGAGGTAAGGGTGGGTCAGAAACAAAGATTGATACATTGGTGCCGGAGAATGGCAGTGTGTTGCAACGCAAGGAAATAACCACCAACCATGAAGGGCACGCAAGCAGCAGTGTACCTGTTTCACACCACCACAAGCAACCCACCAGTCTCGGCATATCGCGGGTCCAGGTACCCCATGGTGCCCATGATCTGCGTCCATCTGCCATGACCATGTGACCATATGATGTGACCTGTCTCGCCATACCACCTGCCTCAGCATCACACTTGTTTCAACCCATCAAGAAAAGCCCACCTGTTTCGGCGTATCGCGGGTCCAGGTACCCCATGGTGCCCATGATCTGCGTTGACACATGCGTCTGCCCCGCATCCGGCCCATCCTTCGCCAGCCCGAAATCCGTCAGCTTGCCTGCGTAGTTCTGGAAAGACAAGAAGAGCGGTGGGGAGTGGTGAGGGGAAGAGGGACGCGGGGAGTGAGGGTGGGGTGGGCTTAGAGTGACTTCAAGGAGGTTCAAGTCCAGGCCTGTCCTTACCAGCTAAAAAACGTCTGCTTCACCGAATAGTTCTGGAACAATCAGGAAGGGGCGGGTTGGGGATGAGAGGCGAGACTGGGGTGCATGGGTTAGAGAGCGGGATGTGATGGTGGAGTTGAGATGTGTGCCAAAAAAAGGCTTTGAAACCGCGGTGGATGAAGCTGCTGGCGTGCAGGTGCGCGGGGACCAGGGAACCAAAATGGGCAAGCGAGGGTGGGGGGACATGCTGCCAGGAGTGCCTCAGTCAGAATGTTGGGCGCCTTGAGATCGCGGTGGATGAAGTTGCTGGCGTGCAGATGGGGCAGGGAAGCAGGTGGGGCATGGTTCGGCAGCCCACGCGGGCACTCACTGAGAGCTATAAGGGAGCTAGCGACATACCTCGGCAATGAGGATGTTGGGCGCCTTGAAGTCGCGGTGGATGAAGTTGCTGGCGTGCAGGTGCGCCAAGCCACAGGCCGCGTCGTGGGCGATGCGCAGGCGCGCTTGCCATGGCAGGGGGTCTGCAGGGACATTGGGGGCTGAGGGCACGCAGCGGGGAGAAGGGAAAGCGGAGGGGGGCATAGAGCGGTCAGAGGGGTGCAAAGCCACAAGCAGCGTCGTGAGTGATGCGCAAGCACAATAGCCATGGAAGGGGGCCAGCAGGCACGTCGGGGGCAAAGGGGAGAACGGCATATTTGGGGGGGGGGGGGGGGGGGGGGTTACGGAGGGGAAAACGAGACAAGGTCGCGCGACGTGTCTTGAAGCGTCTCAGCACACGCGCCAAGCCACCCGGTGCAGCCGCGCTGGCCATGGCAGGGGTTCGCTGGCACGTTGGGGGCAGAGGGGAGTACGGCATATGCATGGGGAGCAGTGAGGGGAATGTCGAGTTCACCCTTGACTCGACTCTCAACAACACCCAGCCTCGTCGCTCTAACTCGCGCTCACCTGGCCAGAGGTGGTAGTCAAGACTGCCCCGGGGCACAAACTCGTAGACGAGCAGCATCTCCTCCAGCTCCGCGCAGTACCCTATCAGTCGCACCAGATTCGGGTGGTTCAGCTTGCCCAGCACCAGGATCTCCCTCTGCCGTCACACGCGAGTGGAAGAAGGAGAATGTTTCGTTACAAGGCGATTCAGAAAGCTGTCAGAGATGAGGTACCCAGCACCAGATTCGAGTGGTTCAATCTTCCCAGCACCAGGATCTCCCTCTGCCGTCGCACACGCAGGCATGTGAACCAAAGGGACAACAATTCGTTTTGAACAAACCCAGTCGAAAGAGCGGCCAAAAAATAAGGACGACTAACATAGAATAAAAGACCGGGAAAAATAACTCCCAGCTGGTAAAATCTGACACGAAAAGACTGGTGTAGAAACCAAGCGACGAGAAACGCCATCTGTGAATTCCGGACGCGCGAAAGGGCGACGAGAAGAGCGCAAGGGGGGCGAGGGAAAGGCGCAAGGAGAGCGAGGGGAAGAGCGCAACGATGCTAGGGGAACCGCGCGAAAGGGCGAAGGGAGGAGCGCCATGGGGTCGACAGGAAGACGCAAGGGAAGCGAGGGGGAAACTGGAAGGGGGGCAGGCGGAGGAGCGCGAGAAAGCGCGGAGCGGAAGGGGCACGCAGCGGGCGCGAGGGGAAGAAGAGCCCTCAAGCGATAATCGATAAAAGGCTCTGCGAAATTTCTTACCATCCACTCCACTTTGCTCTGGTAACCCGACGGGTTCAGTTTCTTTATCGCCACTGTCGCCGTCACGGGCGGCCCGCCCTCCACCGGAAACCGGTCCAAAACATACCCCTTATAAACCTTCCCGAACCCGCCCTCTCCCAGCACCGAGTGTTCCTGAAAATCTTCCGTCGCATCAACTAAATCCTGGTACGAATATTCCTGTAGCTCCGCAGGCTGCTCCTGATACCCGATAACACCTCCCCCGGCTCCACCTCCCCCTCCTCCTGCTGCTGCTACGGCCGCTCCGCCTCCCCACCCCCCTGCCCGTCGTTTACCTCTTCCTCTTCGTTCACTTGTCGTAGCCCACGGGGAGGATAGGCGCGGGGATGGATTGTTGGAAACCCGGAGGGAGTTGGGGGGCTAGATGGGGGGGCTGCTGGTAGGGGTTCATGGGTGGTGGCTGCTGCTGCTGCTGCTGCTGCTGCTGGTGGTACTGTAACTGCTGCTGCTGCTGCTGCATGTACCGGGGGTCTTGTTGTTGCAGCGCGTATTGAGGATTATACCCTTGCTGATCTGACCCGTACTGCTGCTGCTGCTGCTGCTGTTGCATGTACATTTGTTGCTGCTGTTGCTGCTGCTGCTGCATCTGCATCTGCTGCTGCTGGTAGTGCATCTGCTGCTGCTGTTGCATCTGTAGCTGCTGCTGTTCCTGCATCTGTTGCGCTCGTACGCTTGCTTCTGCTGCAGCGCCTCCTGCTCTTTCTGCTGCTGCATCCGCCATTGCTCCTCCTCCTGCTGCTGCTGATTGTTGCTTCCCGGCTCCGGAGCGGGCGCACCCCCAGCAACTTTAGGCGGCTCGCCACCTGTTGGGAGGAAGGGGGGGGAGAGGGGAGGAGGGGAAACGAGTGTGTGAAGGGGAGATGGTTCGAGTGAAAAAGCCATGAGATTTTAAACCCGGGATAAGGCTCGCGCGTCCGTCGTTACATTAAAAAGGAGAAAAAAGAGGGTAGTAAGAGAATGGCACGACGCTGGATCTCAGCCGAGTGATTTCGCATGCAAAAAAAAAAACTCGTCTATCATAGGAGAAACGACGGCGGTCGGAGAAACGGAAGCTGGCGCTCTCGCATTGGCGAACTAGCAACACGGTAAGGCCCCTAAAGCACGAAATACTGTAATGACTCCTGAGTCGACTCATAGTGACATCGACTTAAGAGTCGTCTCGACGTTCTCACATTGGCCAGCTGGCAACACAATAAGGTCACTAAAGGACGAAAAACCGTACCAGGAAACGAGTAAGTATCAGTACGAATGACGGAAGCCAGCAACTACGGCATTACGCTCTTCGCACCAATATCTTGCCTTCTCGCTAGATATGCGCGGCAAACATTTTAAGAAGTCGAGACATGCCGGCTACGAAACGGGAACTATGGCAGCTTACCTGGTGGGGGTGCGTTATTGGGTCTCTGCTCCTCTATCGTCGCCTTCGGGGTAGATAGGCACCCACCCATAGGTCCACCTACCTCGATAGCTCAGCAACTAATACGACTTTAACAGTTACCCATGGGTCTATTCTGCAATTAGGGTTGCAGAACCATACGCACTAGATAGCACAGTCTCCGTTAACCGCTAGCGACGTAATGCGTCTCGCGAAAATAGAGAGCGTAAGCGAGACTCCGTCTCAGGATAATATTATACGAGAAGGCTAAGTAAATAGCTTGCACCTAAAGATCGCGACGTGCGACGTATAAGTGAGGGACGAGGAGCAAACAGTAACGCAATGCAGAACGCTCTTCGATACCAGAGAGCCAGCGACTGTTACTCGGGTGATGTCCGGATGGTGCGCGAGGCGGTTCTTAAGTTCTAACTAAGGCGGGTGGCAAGGCGAGGCGACGGTAATAAGAGTTGGAGTGGGTGCAGTTAAAGGGAGGGAGCAACCGCCATGGCTGAAAGGGAGAAGTTAGGCTGGCGGGATGATTGGGGGGGGAAGGTGGGGTGGGAAGGCGGGATGATGGGGAGAATCGGGGGAGAAGGTGGGGAAATGCCGTGCTGTTGCTGCAGGGTGTGGGGAATGAGCAAAGCGGGCGGGCTGCTTGAAAAATGACGAAGGCTCGCCAGAAACTGGCGGAAGTTGGCAAGGACTGGCGGAAGTGCCCCTATGGAGTGTATGGCGGTGCCCAATGTTGAGGCTGCGGAGCTAATCACTGCCGATAAGTGGCGGAAAGCCTAGACATGTACGCGGGGCAGACGAGCTCCGCCCCAGCTCTAGGAAGCAGCGGCTGGTCGAGACTCGGGGAAAGGGGAGACTGGTCAGCGGGGCTGGGGGAAACATGGAAATGGGTCAGCTGCGGAAGAAAGAGGTAACGAAGCTGGTGGTTTGGGGCTTGGTGGTTGGTATTCGAGGGAGGCCGGACTTCAACTTCTGGCTCGAAATCGTTTTTTCATGACTGTAACGGATGGCAAAGCGGCTCTGCTGGTTTGGAAGCGCCTCACGTCGCGCACGTCCAACCAGTTTCTGAGTTCTGATTATAATTTCCTCAATGAAGTGTATCGAACAGTTTTTCTCGCAAACTTGACTATTTTGCATTTCTGGCTTTCAGAATCACGCACTCCTTCAGACCGAAGCCCAAAATTGGTGTTGCGATCGGCTCTTGGGCAGTTGTGATTGGCAGACGACGTGAACGAGAAACGATACATCGAGCTGCGAAATGCAGCTAACGAGGATTTCTGTCGCAAGATTTGGCCCCTTCAGCCACATTTCACTCCATGCCTCCCGAATTTCCATTTTGGTGAATCCTAAATTCTAGACCTAGCCTCCCTGCATGGCCGTATTCCGCGCAAACGAGGTTCAGTCTGACGAAAGTTCTAATCACGTAGTCGCTCTTGCTGCTGAGAGGACCTACAACTAGCGCGTTTTTGTTGCGCCCCACCCTTAGCATCACTGCTTGTTCCTGGATTCCAGCATTTCTTTATCTCATAACTCTTACCGTAATTTCCCGCCTAATATGGCTAGTTCCGAGGCTGTGTTGGCTCTACTTAGAGCATATCGACCGAGATTCGAATCCAAGCCAGATAGCGTTGCGTTTGCAGTCCATGCGACGTTTCTGGCATCTGGCTTCAGGTGCCTCGCAGTCGGCCCTGATGCCGCTGAGATTGCTGCAGGTAGGACTCGGTTGAGATGGGTGAGATGAGTTTCTCAGCACGAGTTTTCATGCTCTTTTCTCTTTTAGTCGGCCGCGTCAACTTTTATTTGGTTAAGGTTTCGGGAGTTTCTTGATGGTGGCAGGCTCGAAAGGCTCCGATTCAAGCGCGGATGCGGGGATTGAAGGCTGGAATGCAACTCCAGATGTCTATACGTTTGCGTACGCGCACCAGACTCCCGGAGATTCAGCAGAAGGAGCAAGTGCAGATAAAACAGCAGGGACAGTGGTGGTCCAGTGCTTATCTGTTGCAGAGGGGGAGCTTCTTATGGTGGATGCGACAGGGATGGGTGGTACAGGCTCAGAAGCAGCAGGAGGGGCTTCAGCCTTTGTTTCACATCTTGAAATCAGGTTTGAGAGAGTCCAACAAATGGTTTTTTTTTTGTTTTTTTTTTCTCTCTCTCGTTGACGTATTTGACTGTGTGCTGAGTATTTCTCTTTCCCATTATCTACCACTTGCGCTCTCCAGGGTCCCTGAGTACACATCGGCAGACACTCCTCCAACATCAGCTGACTACAGTAAAATCTACACTAGGCTTTCGGCACTGGTATCCTCCATCTTATCATCCATCATCAAGCCCTTCACCTCTACCACCACGTCCGATGCCTCTGGTGGTGCTGGTACCGCTGCTGCTAGAGCTGGTGCTGGTGCATCTGCAGCACAGACCAGCTCCACAGGCACAGCAGGAGAGGGAGAAGGGAGGGGTGCAGAGAGAGAGGGAGGGCGGACAGGAGGGGTTTATTTTGAGGAGCCTGAGCGTGGTTCAGTTGGTGAAGGAGGGGGAGTGGGGGGGATCGTATATCCTCCCATGCCTGCAGGGCCCCCATACGATGACTTGCATCCAGGAGGGGGAGCTGGCATCATGCCTACCAGGTATGCACTTGTGAACCAGAATAATCTTGCATATAGTGTTCTATCTCTTTGTGGTGCACATTCTGATCGTTTATGTGGATTTCCTTCCTGTGTGGCAGGCCTGGCTTCGGTGGAGGAAGTATGCTAGTAGGTATGTGTTCTGTACAATGTTCATAGGTGCTGCCATGCAATCAGAATTCCATTCTGCGTCAGTTCATGCTTGATGCTCACGCTGTGCTCGTTTGACCCTCCTTTGCGTTCTCCCCCTCCATCGTCCAGGGCCTCATGATCCTAGGTGGGGCCCACAGTTTCCAGGAGGAGTAGGAGGAGTGGGACCTTTGCCTCCGTAAGTTTCTGACTGACCCTGCATGTGTTTGAGCTCTTGTGTGCGCCATGTGATGAGAGATCAGTGGTCTTGATTTTCTTTTGTTGGTAGCATCGCTTGTGCAGCCAGTAGTCTCACTCATGTCTCATGTGCTTGCAGGGGAATGCCACCAGGAGCTCGCTTCGATCCATTCGGCCCTCCAGGCATCCCCGGCTTCGAGCCAGGCAGATTTGGGTAAGAAAGGTTGTTCAATCCTGCAAATTTGGGGTTTACAGGATACTAAGCTTTGGCTGTAAGGGTGGGAACTACTGATGCACATTCCCATGCAGGCATGTGGGCATCCGCCCATGCATATGCCCAAATAACCCTCCCATTCTACCTTTCTGTGCCTGCATACTTCCATATTACTTTCTCCTTTCTCCAGGGATGGTGGTCCAAGGCCTAGAGGTCCTCCGGGTGGAGGGATCCATCCTGACATGCAGCACTTTCCGGGCGCGGGTGATGACTACATGTAGGCCTTCTATAGCTTGCAGGCAGGTTCACTGCCTAGCTTATGAGTGTATGTACTCATGCTGCATACATTCCGCTTGGCTTTGTGAGCCAGGGAGGAGCATTCATTTAGATTTGTTTCTATATATCTGGTCACTAATAGTTGGCCACACAGGGTACCCTCTCCGGTTTAATATTTTTGTACCCAGTAGCTTATAAACCAACTAGTGGTATAGACAAACAACTGGGCATGCTGCAGCATGTGGCATCGGACACCTGGAAGCTGACCACAATGTACTCCAGTCCAGTTGCTTACTCTAGAGAATTTTATACAGCCTGGATCACATGATCGTGTGTGTGCCACTCTTTGAAGATGCTCTCTGTAACTTCGCCCTTGGCTTTGTAGAAGCAGCTGGGGCTTTACTTAATCTGAGAAATCAGGTCCTGCACCTTGTCAGAAAGCTCTTTACGGGAAGCCTGCAATGCAACAAGCGGGGATGTTAGTTTGAAGATGGTGCCCCAGGTGTGTACCACGGCTTTAACATACGGTTGTTCAATGGCGACGACTCACCTCAAAGATCAAGTAGCGGTAGACGAACCATCCAGTGTATACGGTTCCAACTAGCTTCAGGAAGCCTGGAACCTGCAGCGTTGGCAATTGGAGAACATAAATCGAAGGAATAAGAGAAGCGTCTGAATACATAAGGAATTACGGCTGCAGCTAGTGTCTGGTGTGTTTCTCACCAGCGGGATGCTGTCGAGAGCTCCCAGGATTGCGGATGTCACCCACAAGCCAACCACGGCTCCACCAGCGTACAGAGCCACCAGAGGCTTGTTGTCAACCGTCTCCCACTGAATAAGAAATCAACACGCTTTGGTGAGGAATATATCCAGAGGAAAGCTATGATGAAAATCTACGAAGGAGCCGCAAGTATCTTGAATACCTTGGCCTTTGCGACATCGACGAGTTCGTTGGCCTTCTCCTTGTATTCCTCCACCTGTGGAGAGGTGGCCTTCACCACCCAATTCCTCCGCTTCTCCCCAACACCTGCGAGTAAGTCAGCTGTTCGTGAGCCTCCGAACGACCGTGGATTTGAAAAATTGACACGGAATTTCGGTAAAGCGAGCTCTCTTAGTCTTACTCGTCTTGGAGACCCTGGCGAACGTGGCTAGAGCGGGAGCCCGAGAGTAAGAAACGACTCCATTTTGGGACGCTGAAAGCTTCAGCGCAATGTTAGCTGACGCAGCAGCAACAGCAACTGTAGTAGCCATCGTTAACAAGCCTCAGCAACAAGGTGCTAGCGCGAACGGAGATCTGTAAGAGGAAATTTGGAGATCTAAGATGTATGCTTCAACTGATGGTAGTATCGTGTAAATTGCAGGCCATGTCTGACACACACTGAATGAACAAGCAAAACTGACAGTCACTGGCTGTTGAGAGCATCAGGGAGGATTCGACGATTCCAATTCGCTCATTCTGATTTCTGTCTAGAATTGTTGCAATTGCAAGCATCCCCCTGCTCAGGAGATTTCGTAACTCCCAGGGACCACCGAGAATGCCGCACCGCACGAGCCACACTCACAAGCGCCTGGCGCGGAGATCTCCCTGCCGATGTGGCAGTGCTGGTTGCACGTGACACGCCATCAAGCATTCCTATTCGTTGTCAAAGTTTATTCGCCTGATTACGATTCGGTGTTTCATATTTGAGTGCACTTGCAGATTGAGCCCTCTAGAGTCTGCGAACTGAGGCAGTTTGTAACGCATATCCTACCCCATCCCGTCTGAGTGCAATTTCGGCTGTCGAACTCTTAATCTTAAAATTCAACTTCTGCTCATATCGAAGATCTGTGTAGCGGACCAACACCACCACTTGAAAACCCCTGTTGAAAGAATTCGGGCATAAGCGAGGTAGAGTGAAGAAGCTGCAACTTGTTTCATAGAACCCCTTCCCGGTGTTCTCGAGATTCAGCTAGCCATGAAAGGAGGTAGCGGCGGTAAACGCACCCGAGGCGGCGCAGCGAGGCCTGGGTCGCGCGGGGCATTAGAAGTAGGCAGCGCTAGCGGCAAAGGGAATGGTTTGCTGGGGAAAGAGAGCAAGGCAATCGGCGGCAAAAGGGGTGGAAAGTCGCGGCAAGTAGGAAAGATGATCCGCGGAAAGAAGATGTTTGGCGGGGGGAAGACGATCGGGGGAGACGGAGTGAATCTGCGCATGGTTAAATGGAAGGACGTGACGCCCGTGGAAGGGCTGCAGATCCTCATGGACCACCGCAACCCCGCTGCAGGAGGTACGCCGTCACGTCTGTAACCCTGCCTCTCCGTAACCCTGATTGTAACCCCGATTGTAACCCGATTTTGAGCCGACTAAAAGCAGGCGTGACGCGCGTGGAAGGGCTGCAGATCCTCATGGACGACCGCAACCCCGCTGCAGGAGGTATGCCACCCTCTCCGTTACCCTAGCTGTCGCCCGCTTCTGAGTCAACTGAAGAACAGACGTGACGCCCGTGGAAGGGCTGCAGATCCTCATGGACGACCGCAACCCCGCTGCAGGAGGTATGCCACCCTCTCCGTTACCCTAGCTGTCGCCTGCTTCTGAGTCAACTGAAGAACAGACGTGACGCCCGTGGAAGGGCTGCAGATCCTCATGGACGGCCGCAATCCCGCTGCAGGAGGTACGTCGTCACCTCGGTAGCCCCACCTCTCCGTAACCCTAACTGTAACCCTGAAACGCAGACGTGACGGCCGCGGAAGCGCCGATTCCCATGGATGACCGCAGTCTAGTAGCAGTCGGTATGCGGCCTACTCTCTGTAAACCCTCGCTATAATTTCGAAACGCAGATTCTCATCGATGGCCGGAGTGCAGCAGCAGCCGGTATGCCGCCACTTTGGTAATCCTGACTGTAGGCAAGCGTTTCCCCCGATTTCCGAACTTTCCCGCTTTTCCCCCTTCCCCCTGTCTCCCCCTGCGCCAGGCTTCATGGGGCTGGAGGAGATCGACCCCGCGGAATTTGAGGGCCTGGCGGGTGGCGGAGCACTGGGGGCGGGGGAGACCTGGAGGGGGGAAGATGGAGGGCGGAGAGATGGAGGGGGGGGGAGAGAAGGGGGGAGCAGAGACACAGGCAGACGCGGGTGAAGGGGAGAATGAGGACATGGTTTTAGAGGGAGGGTTGAAGGGGGGGGAGGAAGGGAAGGTGAGCGGGAGATCTGGGGTGCGTCAGGACGAGGGGAAGGGGAAGGGGAAGATGAGCAGAATACTTGAGGCGGCTAAAGACGCAGGGGAGGGGAAGGGTAAGTTGAGCAAGAGCCAGAGGAGGAAGATGCAGAGGAAGCTGCTGAAAACAGCTCTGAAGCGAGGGGAGAAGGCGGGGAGGAACAATGTGCCAGGGGAAAGGCGGGAGGGTGGAAAAAAGGAGGGAGAAGAGGAGGGACAAGAGGGAGAAGACGAGGGAGAAGACGAGGGAGAAGAAGAGGAGGAGGGAGAAGAGGGGGAGTGCGAGGAGGGAGAAGCAGGGGAGGGTGACGGGGAGGCGGCCGAAGGAGAGGATGACGAAGGGGGGGAGGGGGAAGCGGGGGAGGGTGAAGGGGAAGAGAGAGTAGGAGAGGAGGGAGAAGGGGAGGAGGACATACTCATGCCAGACTGGGAAATGCTGCGCCTGAACCCCCTCATTCTCCGCGCTCTAAAGGACCTAGGCTTCACCTCCCCCACACCCATCCAGCGCGCGTGCATCCCTGCAGCCGCCATGCGGGGGAGGGACGTTGTGGGGGCGGCTGAAACTGGGTCAGGTAAGACCCTGGCGTTCGCGATTCCGATTCTGCAGCGGTTGTTGGATGAGAGGGAGAAGGAGAGGCGGCAGGCGGAGGAGGGGGGGGCGTGGGGGGGAGAGGGGGAGGAGGGGGAGGAGGAGGGGAGCCATGGGGAGCGTGGGGGGGAGGAAGTAGGGGCAGAAGAGGGGGGGAAGGGGGCGGGCGCTGATAGTGGTGGGGAGCAGAGTGGGGAGGGGAAGGAGGAAGCGGAGGGGGAAGGGGAGGGGGTGATGAAGGGAGGGGGAAAGGCGGAGGGTGCAGGGGCGAGAAAGAAGGTGAAGGGGCCGCTGCGAGCGCTGATCATCACTCCGACCCGCGAGCTGGCTCTGCAGATCGTATCGCACATAAAAGACGCGGCCCGCCACACGGGCATCCACGTGGCCGGCATTGTGGGCGGCATGGCGGAGGTGAAGCAGAAGCGAGTGCTGAGCCACGGGCCGCAGATCGTGGTCGGCACTCCTGGGCGGCTGTGGGAGCTGATGAGCCAGGGGGAGGAACATCTGGTGAAGGTACGTCTGTCTGGATGCTCTGGTCTGAGAAGGAGCATGTGTGTGAGGTAAACGTGAAGCAGAGGCGGGTGCTGCCGAGCTGAGCCACGGGCCTCAGATTGTGGTGGGCACCCCCGGGCGGCTGTGGGAGCTGATGAGCCAGGGGAAGAAACACCTGGTGAAGGTATGCCTGTCTGTCTGCGTGTACATGTGTTTGTTGTAGTACACGTGTAGGGGAGGTGAAGCAGTAGCGGTTGCTATCTCAGGAGCATCTGGTGAAGGTACGTCTGTCTGTGTGCATGTGCGTGTGTTTGTAGTTGTGTAATGCATCCCCCCCTATGTATCCCCCCCTATGCATCCCCCCCTATGCATCCGCCCCTATGCATCCGCCCCTATGCATCCCCCCCTATGCATCCCCCCCTATGCATCCCCCCCTATGCATCCCCCCCTATGCATCCCCCCCTATGCATCCCCCCCCATGCATCCCCCCCCTATGCATCGCCCCCTATGCTTCCCCCCCTATGCATCCCCGCCTATGCATCCCCCCCTATCCATCCTCCCCTATGCATCCCCCCCTATGCATCCGCCCCCATGCATCCCCCCCTAGACATCCCCCCCCTATGCATCCCCCCCTATGCATCTCCCCCTATGCATCCCCCCCGAGCATCCCCCCCTATGCATCCCTCGCTATGCATCCCCCCCTATGCATCCCCCCCTATGCATCCCCCCCTATGCATCCCCCCCTATGCATCCCCCCCTATGTATCCCCCCCTATGCATCTCCCCTTATGCATCTCCCCTTATGCATCCCCCCCTATGCATCCCCCCCTATGCATCCCCCCCCATGCATCCCCCCCTATGCATCCCCCCCCATGCATCCCCCCCCATGCATCCCCCCCTATGCATCCCCCCCCATGCATCCCCCCCTATGCATCCCCCCCCATGCATCCCCCCCCATGCATCCCCCCCTATGCATCCCCCCCCATGCATCCCCCCCCATGCATCCCCCCCCCATGCATCCCCCCCCATGCATCCCCCCCCATGCATCCCCCCCCATGCATCCCCCCCTATGCATCCCCCCTGCAGATAGTGGTCCGCACATTGGGCTTGAGTACCCAATGTTGTTACCCCGTGCTGGAGGTGGTTCTCTGTGTGGCTGAGCCTCTCCTTATCACTTCCCTTAACCTCTTAACCGAGTACCCTTCTCCATCCTCCCTCCTTCACCCCTTTTCCACCTCGATGGCAGCTTGAGAGTACCTCTCCCTCCTTGTTCTAGATGTAGCTGACCCTATGGCAGCTGCTCTCCCCCCTTGCCACTCACCCTTCAACCCTCCCTCCTTTACGGCCCCTGCTCCCCCTGCTCTCCCCTTTTCCCTCCCTCCTCCGCTGCAGCTTGACTACCTCTCCTTCCTCGTTCTAGACGAAGCTGACCGTATGGCTGACCCGGGCAGGTTTAAAGAACTTTCTTCTATTTTGGGGATGCTGCCCCCCACTGCTGCTTCTCTTGCTGCTGCTAAGGCGAAGGAGGCGGCTCTGGCAGCCAGAGACGCTGCTCGGGCAGCCAAAAAGGCAGCACGGGCAGCTAAATTAGCCAAGGAAAGAGACGCGGCGAGAGGAAAGGGAGGAAAAGGGAAAGAGGGCAGAGAAAAGGTAGAAAGGAAGGGGAAAGGTGGTGAAGAAGAGGAGGGGGAGGAGAAGGAAGAGAAGGAGGGAGAGGAGGAGAAGGGAGAAGAAAGAGGAGGGGAAGAAGGAGAAGAAGGGGGAGATAAAGAGGATGGGGAAGAGGAAGAAGTGGGAGAAGGAGAGGAGGTGTTCCCCTCCCAGCCTCCCACTCTTGCGAAGAAGAAGCGCCAGGTTCTGGTCTTCTCAGCAACGCTCGTCCTGCCCGACGACACCCGCGGGCAGCTGCAAGGAAAAAAACGAGCGCCAGGAGCAGCAGGGGCAGCAGGGAGGCATGCAGGAAAGAGGGGCCGAGAGGCAGCAGAGGGAGAGGGGGGAGGGGAGGAGGATGAGGGAGACAAGGAGAGGGAGAAGGGGCTGGAGAGGGACAGGGTGGTGGCTTCGCTAATGGAGCTGACTGGCATGCGACCGTCACCAGCCATCGTGGATCTGACCACGGCTGACGTGGTGGCGAGCGGCGTCCAGGAGGCAGCGCTAGAGTAAGTGCCTTGTGGGGTGGCTGTGTCGGTATGTGCTAATACATAGGGGCTGGAGAGGGACAGGATGGTGGCGGGTGGGGTGCAAGAGGCAGCGCTAGAGTGAGTACTTGTGGGGTGGCTGGCTGTGTTGGTATGTGCTCATACGTAGGGGCTGGAGAGGGACAGGATGGTGATGGAGAAGGGGCTGGAGAGGGATCGGGTGGTGGCCTCGCTGATGGAGCTGACTGGCATGCGACCGTCACCAGCTATCGTGGATCTGACCACGGCTGACGTGGTGGCGAGCGGGGTTCAGGAGGCAGCGCTAGAGTAAGTGGAGGGATGGGGGGATGCAGAATGAGTCCAGTGGGTGTGATGGAGTTGACTAGCATGCGCCCTTCACCATCCATCGTGGATCTGACCACTGCTGAAGTGGTGGCGAGCGGCGTGCAAGAGGCAGCGCCGGAGTAAGTGCAAGGCTGTGGTTGGGTGCATTGTGTTTGCCTGGTCTACAGTGTGTGTGCATATACGGTTCAGAGGGGTTCAGGGGGGTCTATCTTGTGTGGGGACACACACACAGTGTGCTAGTCAAGAGTGGGTCACATATTGTGGGGAGGCCCTATGTGCACGCACCATTCAAACACTGTGGGGAGGCCCTATGTGCACGCACCTGTTCATACTAGTGTCCTCTACTGTTCCATCTTTCTGCTCGAGCAGAGCAGAAAGACGCCCCTCATGCTGTTCGGATGAGCAGAGCAGGAAGACGCCCCTCGGCCAGCAATAGGCCTTCATCAGCAGAAACACGCCCCTCATGCTGCTCCATCTCACCCCCCCCTGCGCTTCTTTGAGGCGCCTAAGAATTTGTGCACGCACCTGTTCATACTAGTGTCCTCTACTGTTTCATCTCGCCCGCCCTGCCCTCATCCCCTCAAACCCAGGTGCGACGACAGCATGAGGGACGTCTTTCTGCTCTACCTGCTGCGAATGCACGGCACGTTCGGCCGCACGCTCGTCTTCTGCTCTGCCATCTCCTCTGTCCGTCGGCTCGCCTCCCTCCTGGCGCTCCTGCAGGTAAGCCTCGTCCCGCCTTTGGGCGTCCCACCTCTTTTCGCCTCGCCTTTGGCCGCACTCTCATCTTCCGCTCTGCCATCTCGTCCGTTCGACGACTCGCATCCCTCCTCGCCCTGCTGCAGGTAAGCCTCCCTCCCTGCCCTGCGGCTAGTAAGCCTTGCCTCTGCACCCTTGTCTTGCACCCGTTGATCGACGACTCGCATCCCTCCTCGCCCTGCTGCAGGTATCTCCCTTTTTGATACCTTCTCTCCCTCCCCTCCCATCTCCTCTCTCTCACCCTTCCCTCCCCTCTCTCCCTCCTCTCCCTCCCCTCTCTCCCTCATCTGCCTTCCCTCTCTTCTCTCCTGTCTCTCGAATCTCTCCTGCTCTTCCTTCTCACCCGTCGCTACCCGCTTGTCCAATTTTCTAGGCTCCTCAGAAGACTTCTCTACCCACTTGTCCAAGCACACATTTCTCTGGCCGTGCACTTCTTCTGGTCCCCCGCAGGTGCCTGCATTCCCCCTGCACGCGCAGCAGCAGCTACGCCAGAGTCTCAAGGCCTTGGATTGCTTTCCTGGCAGCATGTGTTGCTTACTTACTCTTGCCTTCTCTCGCATTCTCCTGCCTTCTCTTGCCTTCTCTTGCCTTCTCTTGCCTTCTCTTGCCTTCTCTTGCCTTCTCTTGCATTCTCCTGCCTTCTCTTGCCTTCTCTTGCCTTCTTTTGCCTTCTCTTGCCTTCTCTTGCCTTCTCTTGCCTTCTCTTGCCTTCTCTTGCATTCTCTTGTGATACCCCAATCCTCTGTTCCCCGCAGGTGCCTTCCTTCCCCCTGCACGCGCAGCAGCAGCAGCGCCAGCGACTGAAGGCGTTGGATCGTTTCCGGCAGCACCCGAGCGGAGTGCTGGTGGCAACTGACGTGGCGGCCAGAGGGCTCGACGTTCCTGAGGTGAGTGTGTGCCCTGCTCTGTGGACTGCTACTGCTGGGATGGCACCACCTGCTGCACAGGCCAATGTTGCTCTCTGCTAGATAGATCGGTATCATTTTTTAGGCGCCTCAAGGATCGGTATCATTTTTTAGGCGCCTAAAAAATCTGTGCTAGACAGGCCAATGTCTGCTGCACAGGCCAACGTTGCTCTCTGCTAGATGGATCGGTATCAGCGGCACCCTGACGGAGTACTGGTGGCAACTGATGTGGCGGCCAGACGGCTGGACGTTCCTGAGGTGAGTCTCGCTGCATTGCTTAAAGCCATGTGCGCCATTAGAGTGCACGGGAAAATAATTACCATGGTGAGTCTGCATGTTCCCGAGGTGCGTGTTTGTGCATTGCTGCAAGGTGTGGGCACCGCTGCGGCCGCACTGCTAGAGGCATCTAACAACCCCCTATGTGCATGCTGTGCCTTGCTTGTTGTGTGTTTCCCCTTCTCGCTTCCAGGTGTGCGTGGTGGTGGTGCACCACCGGCTGCAGAGGGTTACGGGCACCGCTGTGGTCGCACTGCCTGCCAGAGGCGCCTCACAACCCCCTGTGTGCACTGCTGATACCATGCTTGTGTGTCTCTCCTCTGGTTCTGTTGCAGGTGCGGCTGGTGGTGCACTACCAGCTGCCCCACACCGCAGAGGGCTACGTGCACCGTTGCGGTCGTACTGCCAGAGGAGCTGCCTCCGAGGGGTGCTCCGTGGCCCTGGTGACGCCTAAGGACTCCATCAAATACTCGTCGCTGCTGAGGAAACTCAACAAGGTGAGGGCGTAGCGTAGGTATGGGATCCTCAGCGTAGCGTAGGTGAGGGTGAGGAGCCTCAGCGTAGCGTAGGTGAGGGTGAGGAGCCTCAGGGTGATGGGGAGAGCCTAAGGTCGCATGGCAAGAGGAGCTGCTTTTGAGGGGTGCTTTGTGGTGCTGGGTGGTTTTGAGAATTCTCAAAAATACCCTGCAAACTCGAGGAGCTGCTTTTGAGGGGTGCTCTGTGGCGCTGGTGACTCCCGAAGACTCGATCAAACACTCGTCGCCGCTGAGGAATCTCAACAAGGTGGGTAGGGCAGTGATCCAGGTATGTGCACCGCTACACATCCTCCTGTAGTCGCATTGCCAGCCAGAGGCGCTGCCTCTTAGGGGTGCGCTTTGGCTCTGGTGACGCCCAAGGACTCCATCAAATACTCGTCGCTGCTGCTGAGGAAGCTCAACAAGGTACGGGTGAAGTTAAAGCCCGTGTCTCATATTTCCTACTGACCTAAGGTATTACCTTTGGTGGAAGAGTCTGATTGGGGGGCGAGGGGCGAAATTTTGAAAGAGAGTGGGCGAGGGTTGCGAAAGTTTGAAAATCGTGGAAGGTCAGACTTTGACAAGGCTTCGAGTCTTGTATTTCTGCAGACCCGTATTACGTTTGGTTTGAGTCCTCAAAACGTTGAGGGCGTGGATGGTGGGGGTTGGGTTCTCAAAGTTTCGCAAGGAGTTGCGATTCCAGTGTTGGATTTTGGGCCAAAATTTTGTTGCGTGAGACACTTTCGGGTCCTGATTCCATGTAACCAGCTCCGGTTCCGAAACTTTAATTACTGCAAACGCGTCCTCGGGATCGCTTTGCTGAGGTTGGATATCTACTCTCGCACTCAGACACGGGCTTTAAGGTACGAGAGTAGATGAACGGGTGTTGAGAACGTATGGGAGAGGTGAAGGTACGAGTCTAGAGTTGCTGCGGGCACAATGCTAGAGGAGTTGCCTCTGAGGGGTGCCTCTTGGCTCTGGTGACGCCCAAGGACTCGATCAAATACTCGTCGCTGCTGAGAAAACTCAACAAGGTGAGAGAGTGTCAGGTTACTGGGGCGTCGCACTGCCCGAGATGCTTCTTCTGAGTGGTGCTCTGTGGCTCTGGTGACGCCTAAAGACTCCACCAAACACTCGTCGCTGCTCCGAAAGCTGAACATGGTATGCTGTGGTACTCACAGCAAGGGTTGTGAGTCGCTGTGGTTGCTCTGCCTCTACGGGATGCTGTGGTGACTCCCAAAGGTGCTCCCTAAGATGCGCTGCTTTGCGGGCTGAGCAAGTTATGCACTGCGAGCGATGAGCACTTTGCGGGCTGAGCAAGATATGCACTGCGACGGGGTTTACCATCACCTACCCAATCTGACGCACTGTGTGAGCCTGGCTGTAAGTGTCAATCATCCTGGATGTGTAAACCATCCTGGCTTTCCTCCTGTCCGCTCCACCCCCTGCCACTACCCTCTCTCTGCCCCGTCCAGTCCGGACCTCTCCCCACGTTTCCAGTGGACCACAACTATCTACCCAACCTCAAGCACTGTGTCAGCCTGGCTTCAAGTGTTTGGCAGCCTGGCTTCAAGTGTTTGGCAGCCTGGCTGCAAGTGTTTTCCAGCCTGGCTGCAAGTGTTTGGCAGCCTGGCTGCAAGTGTTGACAACCCCCTTTTTTCCCACATCCCCCTCTCCCCTCCCCTTCTCACCCCTGCTTCCCCCGGCCCCCTCCAGTCCGGCCCTCTCTCCCCACCTTTCCTGTGGACCATAATTATCTCCCCAACCTCAAGCACTGTGTGAGCCTGGCTTTCAGCGTGCGTTGACAGCCCTGTGTCCTCCTATCCCTCTCCAACCCCCTGTTTCACCTCTCCTGTCTCCCTGCCCCCTTCCAGTCCGGCCCTCTCCCCACCTTTCCTGTGGATCATAATTATCTCCCCAACCTCAAGCAATGTGTCAGCCTGGCTTTAAGTGTCGACACTCTCTCCCGCAAGCACTCCAAGGAGAAAGCGGAAACTTCCTGGAAGCAGCGCGCTGCCAAGGCGGTGCAGGTGAATCTGGAGGAGGGGGGTGCTGACGTGGCAGGAGGGGAGGAGGAGGAGGAAGAGGAGGACGAAGAGGGAGCAGAGGAAGAGAGTGAGGAGGAATATTTTGATGATTTTGACGAGGCGGGAGGGGAGAGTGACGACGAGGGGGAGAGGGGAGGGCGAGGGAAGGGGAACAAGAAACGCCAGCAGCAGCAGGAGCGGGAGCAGGAGGAGCGGAGGAGCAAAAGAAGGCGAGGAGGAGCGAGGGGGGAGGAAGGGGGAGAAGGGGAGGCGGATAGAGGGGTGGATGTGAGGAGGCTGATTGGGAGGGGGGAGAAGCGCGGATGGGAGGGGCCAGGGGAAACAGGGGAGGATGGGCGACAGCAGATGAAGCAAGAAGTGATGGAGCTGCAGCGGATGAAAGAGGTGAGATGAGCTGTCTTGGGCTGTTTGAGCGTTGCTCTTGGGTTCTCTGGTGGTATCAGTTGGTATCTTTGGATTGTGTTTAGGGTTTGGAGGGTGGGAGGGCCCAGGGGAAAACAGGCGAGGATGGGCGGCAGCAGATGAAGCAGCAGGTGATGGAGCTGCAGCGGATGAGGGAGGAGAGGTGAGAGGGGTGATAATGAGAGATGAAGGGAATGAGATACGTGAAGTTGGGGAGTGGGGGGTGGCTGGAGAGGGTGGGCGACTGCAGATGAAGCAGGAGGTGATGGAGCTGCAGCGAATGAAGGAGGTGAGATGAGCAGGGGTACTTGGGAACCCAACCAGTGGGTTTGGGGCGTGCAGTCAGTGCGTTGATATCTCTGGGGTGCTCTTGGAGAGAGGGGAGGGTGGGAGGGGCCAGGGGAAACAGGGGAGGGGTGGCAGCAGATGCAGCAAGAGGTGATGGAGCTGCAGAGGTTGAAAGAGCTGCTAACCCCATGGCTGAGCTGCTAACCCCGTGGCCGAGCTGCCAACCCCGTGGCCGAGCTGCTAACCCCGTGGCCGAGCTGCTAACCCCGTGGCCGAGCTGCTAACCCCATGGCCGAGCTGCTAACCCCATGGCCGAGCTGCTAGCCGCATCGCCAGCTCTTCTCGCCATCTTTTGAAGCAACTACTCGGTTGCATCGACTCACTTGTTTGCCTGTTGCACCCGTCACTCCACCAGTCTCTCAGCCTCTCTGACCCACCAACCTGTGCTGGCTCGTCGAACTCCTCCAGCCACAAACCCCCACCCTGCCCTCTTCCTTCTGATGCCTTGCCCTCCTATCCTTCTGCTTTCAGACTCTGAAGCAAGCTGTCTCGCAGCCGCTCAGGCCCACCAACCTGCGCTCACTCATCGCCGCTGTGAGTGCCTCTCACCTCTCCCTCTCCCTTCCTGCTGCTCTTCTTTCAACCTCCTTGTCCTTCCCCCTCTTGGGTCACACAGCCCGTGCTTTTTAACTTTGCCCTTGCTATCCCAATCTGTTTTTTCTACCAATCTGCATCTCTTCATCCCTGCCCTCTGCTTTCGACCTCGCCATCCCTTCCCCACCCCACCCCCAATCACACATCAGTCCGGTATGACAACCGAGCTGGCCAATCAGCTGCGAGCAAACCCAGCCTCTGTCGCCACGTCAGCAGCAGCAACCACCCCCGCAAACAGTAGGGTACTCCCCAATCCATATCTTTCTATGGCAACAGCTAGGGCAGGGAAGCAGTGGGTAGCAGGGGGGATGCAGGGAGGGGAGCGAGGGGGAAGGGGAGGGGGGAGGGGAGGGTGGAATGGTGGGGGGCGAGGGGGGAGAGGGAGGGGGGGAAGCGTTGGGGGAGTGGGAGGGAGAGGAGGCAGGGGAAGGGGCAGGGGCGGAGGGAGGGGAAGGGGGAGTGGTGGGGGAGGGCCAGCTGGGGGAGGTGCAACTGGTCGAGGGGCTGGTGGAGGGGCAGGGAGAATGGCTGGAGTGGTTGGTTCAAGGCAAGCTGATGCAGTCACTGCGTTGAAGCGGGCAGGTGGAGGGAAATCTGCGCGCAAGTGATAGCGTGTTCACTCCACAGTGCCATAAAATAGTTACGGTGTGGATGAATGGAATCACTGATTTTCAATCTTGTTCATTGTAGCAGCAAAACATTCAGAACACAGTCGAAGAGCAACTTTTCTGCTTCCCACATGAGGCTGACAAGGTCTCACATGTGCAATTCAGCACATATCTTGTAGTGCGGTGGGGACCCCTCAATATCAAGGAAATGAACATGACATCTCCAGGAAATCATTCATTGGATGACAAATAATGTTCCTACAGTAGCCACCTCACTACCAGAGTTGCCTGGTGCCCTCTGGATAACTTGAGCGCAGCAGCACTGTCAATAGCACTGCTACAGAGTATGCAGGAGCACTAATGAATGTGCGGCATCACTAATCAGTGTGCAGCCGCAGCAACCTTCAAAGGGCTTCCGCCGCTAGCCCCACCGCCACCAACAGACATGGCAAATGCTCCCACTCCTTCCTTCGCAGCTGCAGCAGCCGCCTTGCAACCAGACGGCACAGTAGTAGCGCCTCCAGCAGCAGCAGCAGGTGGCCCCTTACTCGCAACCCGGTACTCGCTGCGGGACTTAGACAGTGCAACCGACCTCTGAGGCAGCATTGGGACGGCCTTGAGACTGCTGCTGCTACTGCTGGTGCGTGCAGTGCTGTCGTCAGTAATGTTCTCTGTCAGTTCAGCACCCTCCACAGCTTCCTTGAGCTTTCTCAGGCGGGTCCGTTCCACCCTCGCCCCAATCGCCTGGCCTATAACGGATGCGGCTATAGTGAAAGCCATGGCGTATTTCGGCATAAGAGCGGCCTTTCTCAGGACGGCGACCAGCGGAACGGACGCGTGCACGGCGATAATCCACTGTGGCGAAAACTTTTCGCAATGCTCTCGCCAGACGCCCAGCGGAATGTTCAGCATCATGCCGAGCGTGCCTATAGCGAGCGTTCTTATCGGGAGGGCCTGGGGACGGAGGGCCTTCATAGCGGGGGTTTTCGCGACCGCTGCTCGCAAGGCGATGATGGGAGCCGGGCAGCGGTACTGGATGCCGGACGCGGGACGTATCGCCGCTGCGATCAGAGGCACCACTCGCGAAAACGCTCGGTAGGACTTCGCGATCGGGCAGTTGCCACTCGCGAGCCATTCTTCGCCTTCGGCTTCGTGAACAGACTCTCGCTCCTGGAAAGGACAAGGGGGAAAGGAGAAGGAATGGGATCCACGACTTGATTCATAACCTGATTCAAGATCCTCAATGCTTACGGCAAAAGCTGTATAAGACTGCCGGTGCTGCTGAATTGGCAACCAAACCTAGAGCGAAGCCTCACAGGCGAACCACATTAGCAGTAACTGTTACACCATGGCGTAAGCCACGACCCGTTCGCCGTGATGTGAGCAAAGAGCATGCACCATAACGGCGTGACACCCACACACGATCATGTGAGACTAAAGGTACGACATCATGATATCACCGAACAGTGTACGCCATTCACGGTAGATATCTATTAGAACAGTGTACGCCATTCAAGGTGCGTTTGCTCACCTTGGCAGCTTCCTCTTCGCGTCGCCGCTTTTCCTCCTGCTCCTTCCGTCTCTGCTGCTCCTTGTTGCTCTCCCCGCGCGATCGGAACGAATCATAGCTGAACGGTCCGGAAGGGCCGAACACCGACAGGCTGATCGTCGCCGCTGACGCACCCATACCACCCGCGAAAGCCGCAACGTACGGACAGACCTCCTGATCCTGCTCTCCTGCTGGCTCTAAAGCCTTCAGGTGAGAGGTCTGCTTCTCAGCGGTGCTTTCAAGAACGGGGAGCGTCGGACGGGATGAGAGCGACAGCCTGGTCTCAGCGTCTTCAATTTTGCCTGACTTGGCGGGGACAGCCGGGAGAAAGTCGGCAGGCTTAGCGAGCGGAACAACCCCCTCCTCGCCATGAAAGAGCCTGAAAGCGACCTCGAAGGAGGACGACGTTTCCTCGAAGATGGGTTTCTTTCCCGGGAGAGCGACGGAAGCGGGGCAGAGGTCCCCGAGCGAGTGGGAGATGGGAGACGAGTGTGGAGTGGAGGACGAGGAGAGGGACACGTTGCGGAGGAACGGGCACATTTGAGCGGCGTGCTCCATGGCGAACTTCTTCACATCCATTTTCCCGGAGAAAGCTAGCGAAAGCACACGTAACGAGAGTGTACAGTGATGTGAGTAATGAGCTATAGCAGCTGTGATGAAACCAGTAGCGATTTGGCAAGGAGGATAGGACCAGGATGGTGGAATGAAACCCTAGCTTGGGAGAAAACCAGACCAGGAAGGAAGGCTGGTTTTAGTTGATGTGTCGAGGGAAGGGTTTCTAGTAGGCGGAGGAGGTCTGCCTGTCTCCTGATGGATGCTCCCATCCACACAGGGTCCCTTGAAGTTGGCGGAACCGACAGGAAACTTGAAAAACTGGAGTTCGGTCAGGAAAACGAATTGGTTGGAAAGTGGTTATCCGGACGCGCGACAGGTAACCTGACGCTGTGAGCCCCTCGTTAACGCGTGCGACGTCAGACGACGGTGCTGATCTTTCGCGGATTGACGTTTACCGCGCGAAAATGCTGCCACGCTGGTCAACAAACGGCAGGGAAGGGCCCACGATTGACGGGTAAACGCTCGAAATTTCCGGAGAGTTTCAGGTCCTCAACCAGCCTTGACGAGCGATTCCTTTTTCGGTTCAATGAACGAATAACCTTGTCCCGTTGTGTTCGAGAAATGATTCCTGCTGCATTTCCCTGGCATTCCTGGACATAGGGGATGGCGAGCAAATGAAAACCCCGAGTGGTGTTGTCGTCATCGCCAGCGAGGCAAGGACGAAATCTCGAAAGCGCAAGGTGGAGCCCTTGAGCGCGCGTGTCAGACGAGCGCCCGGCTTTTTGGTTAGAAGCTGGCGAGTCGTTGCTGTCGGTGCCACGAGTACAGCTCGCGTTTTGGAGTGGTCGGTCACCTGCTGCAGAGCAAAACGAAATTTGAGGAAGTTCGGTGCAAAATTCGAATACACAAGCTCATTAACGAATCCTAATGTTGGACAATAAACATGAGCATTCATTATGCAAAATGACTAAGCGTTATACTAATGATGAATTGTTCAAACTTCTTGCTGCCATGTTGCATGTGCACACGTATGAGGCTCTATTCCCATCCATTCTTTTTTTTTTTGTAAGCGTTGTGTCTCGACACCTTCCTTGAAGCAGAATATGCTCTACACTTCATACCATGGTGTTTGGAAGTGACATGAAAAGTTTTAACTTGAGCTCATACTTCGTTGAGTGGTGGGAGGGGGAGGGGGGGGGTACCTTGTGCCGAGTGGTCAACGAGAGGCTTGAGCCCAGGCATCAGTACTCCTGCTGTGTATATGGTACAACAATCGGGATTCGGAACAATCTAAACAACCCACACCGCCACTATCCATCATCGTTCCCTCCAATGGATAAATCCTATGCAGGCTTCCAATTCACTGACTCTCGGCTTGTCACTGCATCCCCTTTGTAAGCAGGTCAGAAGCAGCAGCCCACAGGAACCTGGGTTGATCCACCATCTCCATCGTCAGGTCAATGTGCGCATCCGCTTCCAAAAAGTCAAACTCACACGGCACTGCTACCGCCACACCTCCTGTACCAGGGTCTGCTCCCGCTGCTCCCGCTGCTCCCGCTCCTCCCGCCGCTCCCCCACCCCCCTTACTGCCGCCGTCCTCCTCGGGTCCATACGCCTGTAGCATGGCAAACGCCAGGTCCATTTGCATACGGAATGGTTGGGTGGCGCGGGGATCCTGGGCCAATGCCGTGCCGGCAAGTGGCAGCGAGATCCCGTCATCAAGCGACCCGAGCGTGCCGCCCAGACAGGACGAGCTCACTGCTATTGGCTGCTTCCTTATCCCGCCTACAGTCACCATTGGGACGTTGAACCTTCGTTTTAAGATGTGCGTTAGAACTGCGCATGCAGAGAAGCACGTTCCGTCGGAAACGACCACCATGGGCAGCCCGCTGAAATCATCTGATTGGTCGTACAGCGTCAGCATCTCCTGCAGCTTCACCCGGGCAGAATAATTTCCGGCCTGCCCGTCCTCTGAGAACCGAATATCTTGAAACGGCCCGAAAGCCGCTGGTCCGTCCAGCCCAGCAGTCTCCGACAGGTCGCAATAATTAGACGCGTTATAGAAGAAAGTGGCGCTGCTTTTAATGAGTCGTGCAGTGTACTCGTTCCCAATCATCAGCTGCTGCTGCATCTGTAGCTGCCCCCGGGGGGTCTTAGCAGGGCCGGCTAACGCCCTCACCACACCATAAGCAGTTTGGATTATTCCGCCATTGTTCCCCCGGACATCTAGTACAATGCGCTTACCGCTCCTGTAAAAAAGGGGATAGCAAGGATTGGCATGATGGGGGATCGCGTGAATTGGGTGGCTCAAGAAGGCATCGCTTTGAGGGCATGGCTTATACAAGATATGCCAGGCTGACCTTGGGGCGGAACACAATGCAAAACTACCGCGTAGCAAGGCTCAGAGCTCGCATGGACTCAGCCTTTAGATAAGAAACGCAACGAGCAGGGGTCAGCCCCGTGGCGGACATGTCCAGCCCCTTGGTGCTGAACGTGTGCAGCCAGATGGATGACCGATGTGCCGTCCGCCAGCAGCACTAGAAGGAACAGGGGGGATGTAGCTCGAGCTTACCTCTTAGCAAGGCTCAAGGCCCGCATGGACTCGGCGTAGAGGTACTGCGAGGGAGTGAGCCCAGTAGCCGAGATATCCAGCCCCTTGGTGCTGAACGTGTGGAGCCAGATCACCGCTGTGCCGTCTCCCAGCAGCAGCACGGGGAACAGATCGCCGTCTGCTGACAGCCGCACAACCTGCTGGGGGTTGCCAGGCGCGGCAGCCACATCCGGCCCAGATGCACCTGCACCGGCACCCGCAGCATCACCAGCAGTGGCGCCCCCAGCACCAGCAGCAGCAGCATCACTAGCCACACCAGAGTCCGTAGCTGTGCCACTGGTCACTGGGTTGAGGCCTTTCTCCTTTCCTCCCTCCACCCCTCCCTGCCCCTCCTCCACCACCCCCACCTCCCTCACTCTCAGCGGTGGGGGGTCCAGATCACGCCTTGGCGCCAGCATCCCCACTACAGTCGCATCCGCTATAGGAGCTCTCTTTAATCCACCACCTGCCCCTGTTGCTACAGAAAACCCTCTAAGCCCACCCGCCTTGCTGATGCCTAACTCCCCCTCTTTCTTTGCTAACTTGTCCCCACCACCGTTACTATCTCCACTAGCATCACCGTAGATTACGCTGACGTCATCAACATTGCCCGCAGCGGCAGCGGAACCTTCCGTGGTGCTTCCCCCCACGTCCCCCTCCCCCGCTTTCCTGCAGAACGCGAGCCAGTAGCTGCGGCTGTCGCTGAACGCCCCTCGTGGAAAATCCGCTATCCAGGGAACAACGACCCGCTCGGGCGGGGAACCAGGGCTGGTTGGTTGGGCAAGCGGACGGAAGGATGGGAAGGATGGGAGGGGTGTCGAATCGGGTTAGTCCCTTTCCTGCAGAATGCGAGCCAGTCGCTGCGGCTGCCGCTGAACGCCCCTGGGGGGAGACTCGCTATCCAGGGAACGATGACCCGCTCGGGCGGGGAAGCGGGGCTGCGGAATGGAGAGGCGGGGGGACGAGGGGAAGGCGTGGGGCGAATGAGCGGGGGGGGTGGGGTAGGGGGGTTGGGGGCGAGGGTAAGGCGCTTTCCGGCAGAATGCGAGCCAGTTGCTGCGGCTGTCCCTGAACGCTCCCCGGGGGAACGATGACCCCCTTGGGCGGGGAAGCGGGGCTGCGGAATGACGGGTGGGGGAGAGGGCAAGGTGGGGTTTGGGGGAGAGGGGGGAAACGGGGGGAGGAGGGGGGGAGGGGGTGTTTGGAGGGAGGTCAGCTAGTCAGCAGCAGTTGTCGCCGAAAGCCCGTCGACCTGCCACAAAGAAACGAGGTGACTTTTGAGTCGACTCAAAAGTCACCACAAAGACCACATCCCACATCCCCCTGCCCCAATGATCCCTCCGCCGGCCGCATGCTAACCCCCAAAGCCCCTCTCCTGTGCGGAGCGCCAGTGCCGCATTCCCCCCCAAACCGCGGACGTTTCAAGAGTACTCACTTGACGGCAATGAGCATGGTAAGCGCGTCCTTCCGCGGCGGGATCGAGCGCACCGTAAACGCGCCCTGGCTCCCGTCGATCTGCCCGAGCCCCTTCACCGTGCGGTGCGCCAGCGCCGCATTCATGCGCGCGCCCGCGCTGCGGAACGTCCCCACGTACTTGTCCGCCCACTGCGCGATTAACGGGAGCGCGGGCTCCCCCTCTATAGTCACCACGCGCTTCCCCTCGTAACGGGAGAAGTTGAATCCGAACAGCCCGCGCGCGATTAGGTCGGGGCGCCCGCGGAGCACTGGGGGAGCGAAAGGGGAAGCGGAAGGGGAAGCGGAAGGGGACGGGGGGGCATGAGACGATTCCCCTCGTAGCGCGAAAAGTTGAATCCGAACAGCCCGGGGGCGATCAAATCCGGACGCCCGCGGAGCACTGGGGGTGCGGAGGTGGGGGAAAAGAGCGGGGGAGCGGGGAGTGGGGAAACGTGGGGAGGGCGAATCCTGGGGGACGCGGAAACAAGGGGAGGGTTGACTTGGGGAAACGAGCATACCGAACAAAACCGCACCGAACCGAATTCATACATTCTAAGCCGCCAAATCGAATGATTGCTCCCCGCCTTCAACCACCGACACGAGATGCAGTACAGGGTGTGACCTGTAAACGTTGACAACTCCAATAAACCGACATGCACCGAACCGAACCCCACCCAACCGATCCTTGCGTTCTAGGCCGCCGGCTCGGATGATCTGCTCCCCGTCTTCGACCACCGACACGAGCGGCAGCGGGAGAGTGTACGCTGAGAAACACAATGTTAACACATGCACCGCACCGAACCCCACCCAACCGAATTCTTACGTTCTAGGCCGCCGACTCGGATGATCTGCTCCCCATCTTCAACCACCGACACGAGCGGCAGCGGCAGCGTGTAGAGCCCGACGCCTTGGAAACAGTTGCTCGTCATTGCGGTATGGCCGTCGTTGAGCGAGTCGATCGCGCGGAAGATAAGCGTGTGGAAGCGCAGGAGACTGTTGATCCCGGCCCCTTTCTCCGCCTTTTCGCGAATCGATTTTAAGTATGTGATGATGTCGACGTCGCTCGGGAGACTCGGGTCTGGTGATTTTACCGCGAGGTGCTTGTACACGTAGTGGTTGTCGAGCGCGTTAATGATTGTGTCTAAAGCGGGGATGTCGCGGTCTGGCCGGAACCGGAAGTTTCTCAGGCAGCTTCTCGCTTCTGAAGGTGTGGCGAAACCGACGGATCCGTCGACGATGATGTTCTGTTTCGCCAACGTCGCCACGCTCGCCTCTAGTTTCTTCGCGAGCGTCGTGCACGGATCAACCCCGTCGTTTAGATTGCTCGAGGCAGCGGCACGAGGGAGTGTAACGAGGAGAAGAAGAAGGATGAGTGCCGGAACTGAGTGCCTACTAGCTCCGACCGCCATAGCTTCTGCTGTACTGACTGTCGTTGTGGGCGGTCTTCGAGTCGCCATCGATCTCGACGCGATCTTGTTCGTTGTGAGAAATCTACGAAGCGGAATTCACCTTAAATTCGCTCTTAGCCTCAATAATGGGACTGAAGAAAGGGCCTTGAAGGTCCCTGGCTGAAAACGAGAGCAGCGAATTCAAGCGAGAAGCTCGATGATTGTGGAGCTATCGAGGGATGGATGCAAGTCTCTGATGTGCCTGGATAGATTTGAGGCATCTCACAGCTGAACTACTTCTGGATAGATTTAGCTCACGCTGCTAGCATGGCGTGTTGTGGAGCGATCTGTCGGAGACCGTGGTTGCGAATTCACGAGATCCCCCGAATTCGTAAGTGCGGGAGGGCAGGGTGACGCAAGGACGGCGAGCCTGATGGATGGTGCATCAATCAACTGAGACGCCGCAAATCTCGATCGCGCGCGATGGCATGTGAGGAAGGAGAAAGGTTGAGTTGATTGAGAGTGGGAAATGAGGGAGAGGGAGGGGCGGGAGATTGGCGAGGCGAAGAGTCGAGTAGAACTGGACTGGGCTGGCGCGGGGGCAGTGGTGAAGCACTGGTTGGGCGCTAGAGGAAAAGACGGGCCAGAACCGACCAAGCAGCTGTGCACTTCGTCGAGCCGCGATTCCGGCATTCGCAGCGCAGATGCACATGGAGAATGCCAGAGGACCTCTGCCGAATTGCGACTCGACAGACCGGAGTTCGCGAAATATCGAGCGAAGGGAGGATGAGTTACCACTGCCCTGACCGAGGCATTTTGCGCTCTGCCCAGCTCCTGCCTTCGCGAATGCCTGCAGCGTGATGCCTGCGATGGCAGAAATCGTGCTGCAAGCTCATGCGACGAAATGCGACTCGCGAAGAATGCATTTGGCCCACAAGAGCCTGCAATAATTTCCCACCCCTTCCTGATTGGTGGGCTCGTACCGCATCCCGAGAGGACGGTTTCAGAGGTTGGCAGGAGGGCGACAATCTGAACCGCAAGCAGTAGCGCACGACAAGTTGAGATGATCGAGGCCGTCCATGACTTTCCATCGGAACAGGTTGGGTCCTCATCTCACCTCCACTCAGATTTGGTAAACCTCACAAATGGTACACCTCCTGAACAATATTTCTCACATCTGCTAAATCAAAATAAGTCCAAATCGAAAACATAGCTCCTCAATAGTTCTACATGTGTTTTTTGTTGCTCAAACATTGCTACGTCAATTACGCGTATAACTTCCAATAATTTTCTTTATAAAAGCACACATCAAGCAATAGGTGTTGCTACAGCCAGCCAAGACTCACACACTCCCAAGTGAAATGCTAGTCAGTCACTCCCCCTAAGCCTTCTTGCCTGAACGCGACGACGACTGGGGCACAAGCACCTTCCGGCCACGGGCCCGGCGGCGCTTCAGCACATTCAGCCCATCCTTGGTAGCAATGCGGGCACGGTAGCCTGACACCCGGGCACGCTTTTTGCGAGACGCATGGCGCTTGGTGCAGCCAATGCTGGTGCCCCCTGCCCGCACCACCAGCCGAGAGCCCCTAGAGACAGGGAACACCAGGCGCCCAGAGCTCTCTGGGGAGAGGCGCAGGCCTGCAGGGGAATAATGAGTAGGGAAGGATGGGAGCGGGAGATAGAGAAGGGATGCTTCTTGTTTAAGGTGCGGAGCTTGGTGCAGCCAATGCTGGTGCCTCCTGCCCGCACCACTGGCTGACAGCCCCTAGAGACAGGGAACACCAGACGCCCAGAGCTCTCTGGGGAGAGGAGCAGGCCTGCGAAAGGGCGAGGGGGGAGGGTGCGTGGGAGGGTGGGGAGGACACAAGGCGAGGAGAGATTGGGGAAGTGCGGGAGCGGAACCATGCTGCCTGCCATTGCTATGAAGGCTGGGGAAGAGCAAGCATGGAGCGAGAACGAGTGTGTGTGTGTGTGTGGGCGTGCGAGGGATACAGATAGAGAGAGAAAGAGAGAATACGAGAGTGGGAAAGAGAAAGGGAGAGGGAAGAGGACGCATCCACTGAACCATGAACCCCCAGTACCCATCCAAACATCCCTACGGTGTCGTCGGGCCGCCCGCAGCTAACGAAAAAACCCGTCACTATTGCTCTTCGCTATGCAGTCACTCTCAGCCTCACTGTTCGCGAAGGCCGCTTCCCCTACGAGTAGCCCGCGCTATAGCGGCGCTCCTTAGAGGGGGTCACATGTCCCCTCAAAAGTGACATCTGCGCGACGTGTGCGAGCTTGCGAAGCACCATCGCACGCCCGTCCTTCGCAAGCTGTAATCCGACGCATGAAGCAAGTGACTCCGACCCCTACGTCTGCCACAGCTATCCTACGCGCGCCCTTGAGCTCCCCTGCTCCACAAAGGTCTGGCGCCCCGGCCCTGCCATGCGAAACCCATGCCTCACCAAACCCTATAAGAAGGTCTGTACGTCGTTCACTGCAGCGCGGGATTACGACTGCTTTCCTACCTGCCAAACCTCCCCCTAGCAGGTCTGTTTACTGCAGCTCCTCTAAGCAACTACGTCCGAAGACGAAAAGGAATCCTGTTCTGGTCGTTGTTCAGTGCGGCGCGAGATTACGGCGCCAGGGTTGCGCATGTCGACCAATCCAGCATTGCGGCGCGTTCATTACGGGGTGCAATATGCCACTAGGACAGCGCAGTGCGACGGAACACTTCGAGATCCACAGGCCAAGTCTGAAGGCGCTTTCGCCAACTGGAGTTTTTTCGCAAGCATTTTTTTCGTCGGTGTTTCGTTACCTGCGAGCGAGCACGAGAGGGAAGAGACGGCGGGGCGAGCAGCCACGAGGTCTGACCGCAGCGCGCAGGGAGCGACCGGCCGAACAGCCGCGAACGAGACGCGGCCGGCGGGCCGAGCGGCTTGTAGCGACGCCCGCGCGACGGCGGCGGGCGCGCACGCGACGGCGCGGGACGAGGCGAGCGCGAACATTGTGGCAGATGGTGCAGATAAAACGGAGCAGCTACAAGTGCGGTAATGGCTGTGAAAGAAAAGTTGCTGCTTTGGAAGGAGGGACGTGTAGGAGTGGATAAGGAGAAGCAGAGGGGATGATGGTTCGATGTGGTTTTTTCAGGCATTGTACGATCCAATGCGGTCAGGTGCTCTTTCGTATGGTGCTGGTCCATGGGCGAAGCAGGAAAGCAGGGGTGAAGGGAGGGATGAGGGAAAAGGCGGAAGAAAGGCGCATCCCCACCCGCGCCAACAAGGAGATTTCGAGGAGAATGGGGGAAGTTGGCAATGCGCCAGCATGGCGGGAAGCGGCGGGGAGAAAGTGCGGGTGGGTGGAAAGGCCGCGCCAGCGTGGTAAAAGCTGGAGGTTGCGTGGGAGGGTTTGACGGCGACACGTGGAAGGAAACCCTGGGGAACACCATTGCGGTTTGCGACAGTCGCAGGCTTGTTTTCGTCGCAGGTGTCCGGCGGTTTTCGTTACGTTACTTCATTTTCCTTCGCAAAGCTCGCTGATTTTCCCGAACAATAGTGATGCTGGTAACGTCGTCGCGAGGCTAAATGCCCCTCAAACCCTCCTATAAACCCTCTGCCCGCAAAATCCTGGCTGCTCATTAGGTTTATTTCTGCTCCTATCCCTAACTCCTCATCTTTCCACCATTCGCAGGAACTAATTATTTTCAGTCGTTTCACGTGCGCTTTCGCCGTTACGCACGTTCTTCCGCTGGTCGCTCCTCCCGAGTGACTTTCCTTCTGCTCCTCGGAGTCTTTCCGCGTCTGCTGCGCCAAAAGCGGGCATGAAGGGGAAGAAGCGGGGTCGCGTGGTGCAGCAGCAGCAGCAGCGTCTGCAGCTAAAATCCAAGGGCATGAAGGTCTCCGCAAAGCACGGCGGCGGAGGCGGCACCGCGCACGCGACGACGCTAGAGCAGGAGATGGACGACGAGTTTCTCCTCGAGCAAGCCGCCAAGCGGCGGCGCGCGCCGAAGCAGCGGCGGCGGCAGGGGGAGGCGGAGGGGGAAGAGGAGGGCGTGATCGGCGCGGGGATGAGCGCGCGGATCCTCAAGGAGGCGCGCAAGCAGCAGCAGGAGGTCGCGCGCGAGATGTGAGTTTCGCAGTAACCCTAGATTCGAGCATCGCCTGATCATGAAGCCTAAACCTCGAATCTGGCCGTGAGCGCGCGGATTCTCAAGGAGGCGCGCAAGCAACAGCAGGAGGTCGCGCGCGAGATGTGAGTCCTTCCCTCGTGACTTTAACCCTGACCTTGAACCCTGGGTTTTTTTTAACATTAACCCTAATTTCGAACGCCGTCTGATTATGGAGCCCAAACCTCGAAGTTGGGTGTTTAAAACCGACACCTCGAATGTGCAGGGAAGGCACAGGGTGCTCCTCCCTCCCCTCAAATGTGCAGGGAAGAAGGAAGAGGGAACGCAGGGCGCTCCTCTCACTGCAAACCCGTGTTTCCATAACGCCTCTTCACCTTCCTCCCTCTTGCGGCATGCATTGTCAGGCGACTTTTTAGTCACATGTTATGCATTGCCTCCTTTGCATTGTTTGAGGCGCCTCAAAATTCCTCCCTCTTGCGGCATGCATTGTCACATGTCAGGTGACTTTTGAGTCACATGTTACGCATTGCCTCCTTTGCATTGCGTGCTCTGGCTTCACACTTCATTGAGAAAATTTCTAAGCCCCGGAGCTACGCCAGCCTTGGGGGCTCGCGCGAAACCTCAAGCCCCTAACCCCGGAACCTGAACGCGCGTTCTGCTTCGCATGTTGGGTCCTCACCTGCAGGGAGAAGGAGCGCGGCCTTGACGGGGCGCGCGAGGCGTTCGATCTCGCGGCGGCTGTGGCGGCGCGAGAGCGCGAGCAGGAGGAGAGGGAGGAGGAGGCGGGGGAAGAGGGGAAGGAGCGGGGGGAGCGGGATCCAGAAGCGGCGTCAGCGGCGGCGGCGGACGTGGAGAGGATTCTAAGCGCCGCGAGACGAGGGCGGGAGGGTGCGGAGGAGGGGGAGGAACGGGAAGAGGGAGAAGAGGAGGAGGATGAGGATGGGGAGTATGGGGCGTTTTCGGAAACCGCAAGCATGTACAACGATGCCGTGGTGAGCTGGCAGGCCAAATCCTGTCAACTTCTTCCCTACCTCCTCTCTCCCCCCCTCCCCCCTTCTCCGTTCCCCGCTCCCTTCCCCCTCATTTCCGTCTCCCTCCTCCCCACCAATCCCCCTTTCCCCCAGTCCCTCCCCCTTTCCCCCACCCCTTCCCCCTTTGCCCCACTCCTTCCCCCTCTCCTCCCCCATCCCCATCCCGCGCGCCATTTTCTCTCACAACTTTGATGCCTTGTTGTGCCGTGGCACCTGAATCTGCCGCGTGTCCTCGTGCGATTGGCACTTTGGCAGGCGGACGAGGTGACGGAGGAGGACGAGCGGGCGATCGCAGTCTTCCTCGCGGGAGGGGGGGCAGCGCCACGTCAGCGCACGCTGGCTGACGTCATCATGGCGAAGATCCAGGAGGCGACTGCTGGCAGCGGGTCGGCGGGAGCTGCTGCTGAGGGCGGTGGGGGTGTGAGGGGGGGAGAAGAGGAGGAGAGGCGGATACCGGGAGTGGATGACAAAGTAATGGAGGTGTACAGAGGGTGAGTGAGTGTGTGTGTGTGGTTGGTCAAAATTTAGCAGGAGGGTACAGAGTACCACAGGTATGGGAGGGGGGGAGAAGAGGAGGAGAGGCGGACACCGGGAGTGGATGACAAAGTGATTGAAGTGTACAGAGGGTGAGTGAGGGTGTGTGGTTGGTCAGAATTTAGCAGGAGGCTAAAGGGCACCACAGGTATGGGGGGGGGGTGTGGGGGAGGGGGGGAAGAGGTGAAGAAGAGGCGGGTACCAGGAGGCCTGCAGAGGGTGAGTGTGTGTGATGTGATTGGGTACATTTCTGCAGGGAGTTCACAGAGCATTACAGAAATTGCTTATCCGAGGGTGAGTGTTTGCACAGCACATGTTGTAAGTGCGTGATTAGATGATAAAAGCAACGGAGGCTAACTGAGGGTGAGGGCTAATTAGGAGCGCGCCCTTCCCCCCCGCCCCCCCGACCCTCCCTCCCCCCAACCCCCTTGCTCTGTCTTCTCTTCTCCTCTCTTCCCCCCTCCCAGTGAGGGCAAGCTCCTGAGCAAGGCTCCAGTCTGGCAAGGTGCCAAAAGCGTTCAAGATCGTTCCAGCGATAAGCAACTGGGAGGACGTGCCCTTCCTCACCGACCCGACAACTGGACGCCTGCTGCTAGACTGAAGGATAACCCTTCTCTGTCCTCCCCTCTCTTGCCGTCCCCCCTGTTCCTGCCTGACCTGACCATCCCCTGACTGACATTCCCTGCCTTCCCCTCCCCTCCCTCCCTCCCTTCTTTACAGCGTGGGGAAGCTGCTCAGCCGGTTCCGATCTGGGAAGGTGCCCAAGGCATTCAAGATCGTGCCAGCGTTAAGCAACTGGGAGGACGTGCTCTTCCTCACAGACCCGGACAACTGGACGCCTGCTGCCGTCTTTGCTGCGACTCGCCTGTTCGCGTCGAATCTCAACGCTCGCGCTGCGCAGCGGTTTTACCGCCTGGTGCTGCTGCCGAGAGTGCGCCGGGACATTAGGGTTAATAAGAAGCTGCACTTTGCACTGTACCAGTCCCTTAAGAAGGCGGTTTACAAGCCTGCCGCGTTTTATAAGGGGGTGCTGCTGCCACTGTGCCAGTCCCAGACGTGCACGCTCCGTGAAGCTGTGATTATAGGGAGTGTGATTCAGAAGGTCTCGATTCCCGTGCTACACTCCAGGTGAGCTGCAAAGCCTTTCCTTGGGTAAGTAGTCAGATTGCTGCGATCCTTTCTTCAAGTACAATTTATGCTAGCTGACATGGTTTCCGGGCTCTCTCATCTTGCAGTGTAGCTCTGATGAAGATTGCGGAGATGCAGTATGCTGGCACCAACAGGTGAGCCCTAAGCTTGTGTCATAGAGCTTTTGCATTGCTTGTGCTCTTGAAGGTTGGAGGCTTTCAGTAACATTGAGTTCCCCCAGTCATTTGGAGGCTTCTTTGTTACCAGTTTTATCCTGACTTGACCTGGATGCCATCAAACTTTAAATCACTCATGGTATGTTGGGGCCCTTTTTCCTCTCGTGGGCAGTTATTTCATGAAGCTTCTGCTGGACAAGAAGTACGCCCTGCCGTACCGGGTCATTGATGCGGTGGTTGGGCATTTCCTGCGCTTCCGCTCTGAGACTCGTGAGCTACCAGTTATCTGGCACCAGTGCTTGCTCTCCCTCGTCCAAAGGTATGTGGCCCCCCTCCTAGGGATTCATTGTGATTCTGGCCGTTTGTATTCATTCTGAAGTGCATACCATTTGTTTCCTGGTTCAACCACTTGTCAGGTACAAGAATGAGTTGACACAGCAGCAAAAGGCGGATATCAAGTTTCTTATCACCAGCCGTCAACACCATCACTTGGTACGCATGCATGCAATTCACCGTGCTCTTGCATGGCCGCTGCATCACTTTCAGGTTGTAAGTAGGCTGTGGTTAAATGTTTGTGCTTTCCTCGGCTTTCTGGTCTGCAGATGTCACCAGAGATTCTCCGAGAGCTCCAAAGTTCCACCAGGTCGCGAGGCCAACCTGATGCTGGGATGTTCCCGTTTACGTCAGATGCCACCATGAGTAAGTCCTCGTGTGCCTCACTAGTTCTTTCTCTTCTTTCGTGATTCTAAGAAGGACTCATCATTTGCAACGTCTGCTCCTTGGCGTGCAGAACCGTTGGTGGTCACAAAGCCCTTGGAAGATGACTACCGCAACCTCCCGGAGGTCTGCATTGGGATGGATGAAGACTAGAACTTGTTTTCATTTAGTTCATGTGCTGCCCTGATTGACAACAATGAGCAGTGTGCCCTAGAGAGGAAACGATGTTATTTCCGTGCATAAGTAGTCATGCTGGGCTTCTGTTGTATTTGTTGAACAACCTTGGTCCTGGCACAGCCTAGGCAGTGATATTCTGCAGGATGAGCCTGGTGAATCCTTGAACCTCATCCTGGTCTTGCTTGTTCATGGCACAAACTGCATGGAAATAGACCCATAAGACATCCCTTCTCATGTGTGGCCAAGGCCACACAATTTCTGTCCACTTACCCCACTGGAGGACGGGGAACATCGCTTGCTTCTTCGGCACGGAGATCAGGTATGCAACAACCTGTAGTCCTCTTGATTAGGATCAAACATCCTGGTTGTGGTTTCAAGCTGATGAGTGACTTCCACAACCTTGTGGTTACTTACAACGATAGAGGCAGGTAGCGCTGATCTAGTCAATTGTTGCCGCAGAGTAGGATCAGAGTGCAAGTAGGTATAGATAGTGTAGCACGTGCTGAGCTTGATCAGATCACCAACTCGTGAAACCCGTCTGAAACAGGAATTGAGGCTGTCATTGAGAGCAATTCCAGATCCAGAACAATGGAGTTGGAGAAGCACCTTAGCTCTTTCAGAAGGTCTTCCACGGCCGCTGGGCATGACCTCCCTGTCTCAAACTCGAAGTTTATCGCCTGTGCAGCATTGTAAAGTTTCATAAGTGAGCTCACAAGTAGATAGCAGTAGCGCCCGGTGTTGCCTGCTTACCTCCAACAGCTCAATCTCCTGCATTCAGAGAAACGATCAGGAACGCCACCTCTTGCAGGTAGAACAAGCACTGTTGCGACTTACGGCCTTGACGAAGTCTTTAGCAGTGTAAACCTTGTCACTGATGATTTTCGATGCACAAGCTTTCAGTTCTGTCGAGGAGATCTGTTCAGTCTCGAACATCTGCATGGTCGTGAGTTACCTTTGGGGGAAGAGTTTATCATTCTTGTTTTGAAGACCACCCTACCTTGCTTCCAATCCACAGAAGGACCAAGGACAGAAACAAGCAGTCTGAGCGGTCAGGCTGGAGAACGGATGACGCATTCAAGATCCTGGTTGTCAGGAACAAATGGTTAGGCATAGAATCCTCTTCTAAAGCTCTCCGGAATCTGAGTACCTTTCAGGACTGTCTGCGCATTCAGCCTCAATGGTATCCAAGCGCCTCGCGAACTTGATGAACACAGAGGCGGCGCACCACCTCGTGCATTGCGATATAGGGGTTCCATTTCGTGCCTTTATCTGAGGATCCGTGCAGACTTCTTGTCAGGATTGAAAGGAACGGGAAACAGAAGCGAAGAAGCTTATAAAGTACCTGCATTTGGAATATGAGAGCCAGACATTCGTTGACTACCGCCTCTGGCACGCGAGCTGAGGCCATGACTGCTCGTGTGTACTTACGGCAAAGCCAATTCTCAAGCACGCAATTCTGGCCACGAAATTGTGAGGGGGAGGTGTACTTCTGCAAACGAAATTGAGTTGATCCCAAAATGAGATCTGAATTTGCTGGTCTGTCGCCGAAACTACTTTCGCGAAAGTACCACGTCTTCCTCAACACCTGATTGGTTCAGAACCTTCGGTTTCGCTGGCTTTTGCTGTCCATTGGTGGGAGCTCCACTTTCTTCGCAGGGTCTGGCGCTGGTGGACATCTGCTCCTTTGGGATCTCTCGCGTTTCTCGCACATCGCTCCTGAGGAATCTCCCACTGATGATGAATTTTCTGCTTCATATTTGCTGTCACTCAGTTTCCCACGTTTTGAACTAGTTTCTAGGCATTCCCAAGATCCCCAACCAGACACGTTGGTTTGAAGTCTTTCTCTTGGGACGCTTGATAGGAATTCCGATCTGTGTGGGGTTAGCTGATTGATCAGGAACGCCGACCATGGGTCCGCCTCGGAATAGTTCCGAGCAGCTAAGATGGCGACTGGCAGTAGCTGTCGCTGTGACCCTCCTAGCACTGGTTCCGCTCGTGAGCGGAGCAGTTTTCACCGTTGACCTGGGTTCGGAATCCATGAAAGTCGCTGTGGTCAATCCCCGACCTGGCCAGAGCCCGATCTCGATCGCGATCAACGAGATGTCTAAACGCAAATCCCCGTCTCTCGTGGCCATATCCAACGGCGACAGGCTCCTCTCAGAAGAAGCCGCCGGGATCGCCGCTAGGTACCCAGATCGCGTGTACTCACGCGCGAGGGACATGGTCGGTCTTCCATTAAATGAGGTCAAGGACCTTTTAAAAAGCAGCTATCTTCCGTACGATGTCGTCGGGGGGGATGGGAGGCCGGAGGAGGAGACGGAGGACGACTCACTGGCGTCGGAAGTTATCAGCGAAGTGACGTCAGAGACGGAAGGCGAGGCTGCTTCGGGGCGTTCGTCAGGCAAGGAGGACAAGGCGAAGAAATTGAAGCGGAAGCGTCCCGTGAGGATTCGAACCCACGACGGCTCGACGGAGTACTCCGCTGAGGAGCTCCTGGCCATGCAGCTGGGCTACGCTAGGGGACTGGCGGAAGCCCACGGGAAAGCCGGGATTGTGGACGCCGTCGTTAGCGTTCCCGCGTACTTCTCCCAGAGTCAGAGGCAGTCGATTATTGACGCTGGGGCTCTGGTTGGCGTGAATGTGATGGCGTTGATTCAGGAGCATGCCGGGGTGGCGCTGCAGTATGGCATGGATAAGGACTTCAGCAATGGCAGCAGGCACGTGGTTATCTTTGACATGGGGGCCACGACAACCTATGCGGCCGTGATATATTACTCGGCTTATGCGACCAAGGAGCGCGGGAAGAGCATCACAGTCAACCAATTCCAGGTCAGTCGAATGCTCCACTCCGTCTTTCCTTGTTGACCCGCAGAGCGCTCCTGTTCTTCTGTCCTTCGTGACCTCCACAGCGCATTTGCCCATACACCTTCTGAAAGACAGACATGCCAGTTGGCCAAGGAACGCGTTTTTTTAACCAGCCCATTCTAAACTGTATCCTTCGTCCTTCCTGCGTGTGTCTGCGACCTGCGCAGGTGAAGTCTGTGAGGTGGGATGCGGAGTTGGGAGGGCAGACGCTGGAGGCGCGGCTGCTGGAGCACTTCGTGGACGAGTTCAACGGGAAGCATAGCGGCGTGGACATCCGATCGTCGCCCAAGGCCATTGCGAAGCTGAAGAAGCAGGTGAAGCGCACCAAGGAGATCCTCAGCGCCAACATGGAGGCCCCCATCTCCGTCGAGTCCCTCTACGACGACCACGACTTCAGGTGAGAGTCCTGGTCCTGAGGCGCCTAGAACTAGTGGCGTGGACATGCGGGCGTTGCCCAAGGTTATTGAAAAGCTGAGGAAGCAGGTGAAGCGCACCAAGGAGATCCTCAGCACCAACTCCTAGGCCTCCATCTCCGTGGAGTCCCTCTACGACGACCACGACTTCAGATGAGAGTCCTGGGGCGTGAGGGAGGCTGGGGTTTGAAATTAGTGAGGGAGACTGGGGTTTGAAATTAGTGAGGATGGTTGGGGTTTGAAATTAGTGAGGGAGGTTGGGGTTTGAAGTTAGTAAGGAATGTTGGGGTGGTGAAGGAAGGTTGGAGCGTGGAGTAAGGGAGGGGGCTGGTTCTTGAGGTAGGGGAGGGAGGCTAAATAGGAAGGCTGTCCTGGAAAGAAGGACGAGAATTCTCGGATCTCTGAATCCCAACAATGACGCCCCTGTGAGAGAACATGCCCTGGGCGAGCTGTGTCCCGGCTTAGGATGCTCCAGTTGGTCCTCTCTATACTGAAAAGTTGCTGTATTCTGTGCTGCTTGGATGTATGCCACACGGCAGGTCATCCATAACGCGGGAGAAGTTCGAGGAGCTGTGTGCGGATGTGTGGCCGCGAGTGGTGGCGCCGCTGCAGGGGGCGCTAGCAGACGCCAACATCACAATGGACGACGTCTATGCCGTGGAGCTCGTGGGGGGAGCCACCCGCGTGCCCAAAGTGCAGGTAGGCAGGCACCGTGGCTCAGCCAACCACCAAGTGTCTGGTACCAATGACTCCTAACATCTTGCCGTTCCCTCACTTCCCAACCCCATCTGCACCCCATCCGTTCCCCCTCCCCTTATCCCTGCCTCCCACCTGCTACCCTTTCCGTCCTGCTCTTCGCCTATCTGGTCTGATACAGTCTGTGCTGACAGAGTCGTTGGGTTGTAGCCGCTAGCTGGACCGGCACCTGGATGCAGTTGAGGCGCTTCCTTCCTCCACCCGCTCCTCCCCCCCCTCCCACCCCCTTTGTCTTATTGCAGTCTGTGCTGACTGAAGCACTGGGTGGTAACCGCTCGCTGGACCGGCACCTGGATGCAGATGAGGCGCTCGCTCTGGGGGCATCCCTGCTGGCGGCCAACCTGAGTGACGGATTCAAGCTCAACCGTCGGATCGGCATGATCGATGGGCTGCCCTTTGCCGTCAAGTACCGGATCGAGCCTTTGCCTGTGGATGGGGATGCTGGGAGTGATGGGGAGGCAGCGGATGCATCGGAGGGGCCTGTGGTGGAAGAGCTGTTGTTCCCCCGGCTGAAGAAGATGCCCATCAAGGTATGCTGAAAGCGACAGGCTGCCCTTTGCTGTCAAGCACCGGATCGAGCCCATGCCTTTAAATGGGGATACTGGGAGTGGTGGTGGGGATGGAGAGTCTGAGGACGTATCGGATCAAGGTGTGTTGGTTTGGAAGGATTGGCATCAAGGTATGCAGGGAGTGGTGGTGAAGATGGAGAGTCTGAGGACGTATCGGAGGGGCCTGTGGTGGAGGAGCTGCTGTTTCCATGGGTGAAGAAGATGCGCATCAAGCCCATCAAGGTGTGTCGGATTGGAAGGATTGGCAGCAAGGTGTGTTGGGAGTGATGGAGGGATTGGAGGGTCTGAGAGTGCATCAGAGGGGCCTGTGGTGGAAGAGCTTCCACGTTCCACAGGGCCTTCCAACATAATTTGGGCGAAAAGGGAGCATCGTGCGCTAGAGAGCAGGGACTAATCAAGCCTGCACTCCCGCCCCCCCACTGTCCTGCAGATAATCCGGTCACTCAAGGAGCAGGCGAGCGACTTCACCCTCTCCTTCCTCTATGACGAGTCACAGGGCCTGCCCCCCCGCTGGCCCAAGGGGGCTCCCATCTCCACTCTGCACGTGTCTGGCGTGGCCAAGGGCATTGCCAAGTGAGTTCCGTGGGATAGGGTCTAGTCTCTAGAGAGACTAAAAGGAGTGGTATGGGTCCTCCTACCTCTATGGAAAGATTCGAGACTGCCCCCTCGTTGGCCCAAGGGTACACCATCGCCACTCTGCGCGTGTCTAGAGTGGCCAAGGGGGGAGTGTGATTAGCTAGGCTTGGGGAAGCTAGGGGCGGGGATACGTATGGAGTGAAAAAGAGGGTGTGATGCGCCACACGTCCCTGCTTCCGCTATTCCGTTCCCTCCCTGTTCCCTGATGCTATATCCGTGCTGCTATATGACGTACTAACCGCCCAGGTACTCGTCTTACAACCTGACGCACCCCATCAGGGCCAGCCTGCACTTCCACCTGACAGCGGCACAGTGGGGCTGGAGACGGCCGAGCTCGTGGTAGATTTCTCAGAGTGGGTCGAGGTGCTCCTTGACCTTGGCCGCTTACAAACTAGCCGCCCCTGCCCGTGCTCCCCGGATTCCCCCCATGCACCTACCGAATCTTCCCCAGGTACTCGTCTTACAACCTGACGCACCCCATCAGGGCCAGCCTCCACTTCCACCTGACTCGCAGCGGCACAGTGGGGCTGGAGAAGGCCGAGCTCGTGGTGGAATTCACAGAGTGGATCGAGGTGCCTGTCATCCCCCCTCCCTCTGCTGCCAACGCCACTGCCAATGCCACTGGTAATGCCACGGCTGGTGCCAGCGCCAATGCCACTGTGAACGCTACTGGTGATGGTGCTGCTGATGCTGCTGGTGCTGGTGAAGACGGGTCAGATTCCGCTGCTGGTGGTTCTGAGAAGGATGCTGCAGGAGAAGGGGGCAGTGATGCTGGGAGTGAGGGGGCAGGCGAGAAGGGGGAGAAGGGAGAGGATGGAGAGAAGGGAGAGAAGGAGAAGAAGGGGGAGGAGGCGGGGAAGAAGGAGGAGTCGCCGAAGGTGGAGATGAGGAGGAAGCTGAGGAAGAGGACGATCAGAGTGCCCCTGCAGGTGTCTGACGTGACTGAGGGCTTTCAGCGAATGATGACGGACGAGGAGATGACAGATGCCGAGATCCGATTGGACCGGCTGCGCAAGAGGGACGAGGAGAAGAGGGCGATAGCTGAGGCGAAGAACACTCTGGAGGCGTATATCTACTCGATGAAGGATAAGGTGAGGTGTGAGGGAGGAAGGAGAGGTGTGAGGAAGTATGGGCAGATGTGAGGGATGAGGTGCATGTATGGGATGAGGCATAGTGCGAGGGACGAGGAGAACCGGGCTAGTGCTGTGGCGAAGAACACCCTGGAGGCGTATATCTACTCTATGAAAGATAAGATGAGGGGTGACAGATGATAAGGTGAGTGTGTGAGACGAGGGGCAGTGAGAGAGATGAAGTCAATTGCTGAGGCGAAGAACACGCTGGAGGCGTAGATCTACTCCATGAAGGATGAGGTGAGGGGTGAGGGAGGAAGGCGAGACGTGAGGGGTAAGGTGGGTGTGAGAGATGAGGTACAGTGTGAGTTCTAAAGAGAAGAGGATCATTGCTGATGCAAAGAACACCCTAAAAGCGTACGTCTACTCTATGAACGGCAAGGTGCGGTGCGGAACGTATGGTACGGCAAAGATGCGTTGGGACCATGTATTGACTGGATAAATGACAAGGAGCAAGAATGGGGCTCTGACCGCCAGAATGGGGCGCTGACCGCCAGAATGGGGCTCTGACCGCCAGAATGGAGCTCTGACCGCCAGAATGGGGCTCTGACCACCAGAATGGGGCTCTGACCGCCAGAATGGGGCTCTGACCACCAGAATGGGGCTCTGGCCGCCAGAATGGGGGCTCTGACCGCCAGAATGGGGCTCTGACTGCCAGAATGCAAGGTATGAGGAGAAGAGGGGTAAGAAGAACAGTCCGAGTCAACTCAGTCTCTCCCCCCATGGAATTCTTGTTGCTGACCAACCAGATGGGGAAAAAGGAGGACCTCATCAAGGTCATCACTGAGCGGCAGCTGGTACCTCCTGCATCAGCTCACTTCCTGTGCCTTGCACCCTCCCGTGCCCTGCATGTTGCTGACCACGCAGAAGGAGTCAGAGGAGGACCTCATAGGGTCACCAAGGAGGAGCAGCGCGACTCTTATCTGCCTGCTTAGTCAACTGAGTCATTCCCCTGTGCTCCCCTCCCTGGCTCCCCAGTCATTCCCCAGTCCTCCCTGGCTCTGTTTTACCACACAGATGGAGTCAGAGGAGGACCCCATCAAGGTCACCACGGAGGAGCAGCTGGTGCTCGTTTCCAGGGCCAAGGGTCATAGGGCCATACGTCGCGAGTCCACACACTTCATGTGCTCTCCTCCCATGCCCTTGCCCTGCTTCACCTCCACCGCACAGATGGAGTCGGAGGAGGACCTCATCAAGGTTACCACGGAGGAGCAGCGCGACTCCTTCCGCTCTCAGCTAGTCGACGTACGTTCACCTTCCCTGCCCCACCTGCCACTTCGTGATCCGAATTTGCTTTTGTGGCTGGTGTAGCTGCTGCTCTCAGCTAGTTGTTGTACGTGTTCTTCCCTGCCCCACCTGCCACTTCGTGATATGTGTTCCCTCATGTGATATAGCTGCCGTTTCACTATGTCCGGTCCGTTGTGCTTGAACGCCATGCTCCTTGTGGTGCGTACATCCTGCTCCGCATGGGTCTCGGGCGGAGGACTGGCTGTACATGGAGGGGGAGGACGCCAAGGCAACTGTTCTCAAGGCCAAGCTGTCTGGCTGAATGAATGAATGACTGCTTCCCATGCTTTTGGTGCTTTCTGTACTTGCTGTCTGCTATCTGCTGCCTGCTGTCTGCTGTGCGTGCATCTTAGGCGGAGGACTGGCTGTACATGGATGGGGAGAACGCCAAGGTAGCGGAGTTCAAAGCCAAGCTGGCTGACCTTAAGAAGACGGGAGATGCCTTCATGTTCCGGTCAGTGCTTGTGACCATTCCGGTCAATCAAACGCTTGTTCGGGCCAGCAACAATGCCTGTATTGTCCTTTCAGCCTTGCCTTCTCCCTTTCCCTGCTCACTTGTCAACAACCACATCTCCGCCACCCTCCACCCCCTTACCCCTCTGGTGCCTCGTCCGCCTCCTCTTGGTGCAGCAAGAACGAGCTGACTGCTCGCCCTGCTGCCGTTGGTGTTGGCCGCTCCTTTGCAGACTCCACTTATGATGTACGTCCCCGATCACCATCGCTTGATACCACTTAGCACCGCACACCACAGGCACACTCAGGCACCACAGGCACCGTACACCACTTAGCACCTTAACATAAATTCACCAAAAGATAGCATTCCACTGGTTGGCTGCGGTGCACTAGAATTTCCCCCCTAGTGGTACACACAGTCTGCGTTAGAATATTAATGTCATAGTTAACTGGCAACAGCTATAGCAGTCGCAGAAGTAACTAATGAGCGTGCTGTATTTTCCTGCCCCCCCCGCCCATCCATTTCAACAGCTTCTGGAGTCCTGGAGAACTGACAAGCCGTGGCTGAATGCCACCACTGACATTGACCCGGTATGTGTTCGAAGTGTACCTTTTAGCCGTCCACGACATCTTCTGTATGCGTGACCATCAATAATTTGTGTGGCGTACTGTTATGCAAGCTAGCAGTGGTTGGCATGCTCTTGCAGCATGCTGCTCTTTATCTCCCTTGCTCACTCGTTTTTTCTTGTTATGTGCTGATGCCATTAATTCGGCACTCTCTGTGTTCTGCCCTCTCTTCCTGTGCTACCATACACTTCTGCCCACCCCGCCCCTCTCTCCCCCTCTCAAACTTTCACAACACTTAGGTGCTGGCTGACGTGGAGGCTTTCGTCAAGTGGCTTGACGACAAGACAGCAGCTCAGTCCAAGTGAGTTGCCCGCTTTAGGCAAACATCTCACTCCAAGTGAGCTTGTTTGCTCAATTCAAGCACACAGCTCAGTCCGAGTTAGGTCCCAAGCCATGCCCTTACCCCCTCACCTGTCCTCTTTCTGCTGGGCTGCTTCTGGTAACTGCAGGAAGCGCCCTCATGAGGACCCAGCGTTTTCATCCAAGGACGTGTATAGCAGAGTGGATACTATTGAGGCCAAGGTACACTGGCTCAACTTCTTAAAACTTCTGGAATCTTACGACTTCAACTCCCTCCTAAAATTGTCAACCCTGCTCTTGTCGACCGCTTGGCATTCCATTCCATATATCTCACCCCATCTCTCTGTAATGACATTCCAGTTGACCTCATTTGCCACTTCCCTCCTTCGCACCCGATGCCTCAAAATGCCCTTATGCTGTATGCTCCATTCTACCCTCACATCCCTCGCTCCCGACCTGTGTCTCTGCCTCCTTGTTCCTCTCAGGTGAATCGTATCAAGCGCATCCCCAAGCCCAAGCCAAAGAAGGTCCCTGCGCCTCCTGCTTCCCGCAATGCCACCGCTGGCAACAGCACCAGCAACAGCACCAATAACAGCACCACTGATACGGACAAAAGCACACCACCGCCAGCTGACAGTGAGGCGAAGGGGAAGGCCGCTGAGTGGAAGGGTGTGCGAGATGAGTTGTGAGAATCAGAGCACCGCATTGCCATGGCCCATGGCCCTGTACAGGTGACTTTGGGCTATTCAGTTGCTAACCAGGTGCTTCATTGTCGGTTTGGTTGGATCAGCCTTCTCCCTTGAGGTGCTAGGATGATAATATTGTTGAGAAAGCAATGATTGATCTGCGTGGGGCGAACAATGTCGCACTGATACAATTATGTGACACAGCACGCAAACAAGGTCACTGTTTATGTGAAGGCTGTGCAAATTGAGTCTTGAAGTAATGTGCTTGGTAATTTGTTTGATTTTTAGTCACTTACATGCAGTTTGTTTCAGGACTGTTGGCAAGAAGTGTAACGGGGCTTTATAATTGATATTTCGCGCCTCGGGGAATTACTCCTCGGGATCGCCCTCAAACACGAGCGGCTGAGATCCCGTCTCAAATCCCGATGGGAAATGTCAGGAGATTGTCGAAGCCTGGTTGAGTTTCGCCACACCACCTACACAAACCAGCCCGTCGTCGCGAAATCACGCGATTGTTACCCCAGTGTCTCGCAGACCCGGAGAGCTGGTTCTTCTTCAGGCCAATCATGCTTCTGCTGCAGCCTTACTTTTATTCCGGCATGTGCCTCCCTACCTCGACTAAAGCTTGTCAGAAGCATTTCGAGTTTCCCGCTAACACCGCTCTCACGGCATCTAGAGCCAGTTGAGCGAGTCACAGCCAGAGGATAGCAAGTGCGGTGAACTTTTGGCGTTCTCGAGGGTACACCCCACCCCTTGTGACCATCACGTTGATTTTCAGAGATTTTTTGTGTGTGTGTGACAAGGACCGCACAAGTCAGCAAAAGTCGAGCAGTTTGAATATCCCTTCGATGTCAATCGCATATCTCCGATGACGTGGGCCAACCGGAGCTGGATTCGTGTGTTTATCCGCCATTTTGGCTCATCCATGAGTCCTTGTTGGCATTATTGGGACCACTTTAGAAGCCAGCTAGGCGATTTCGAACCGTAGAATCCTAGCTTCATTCCACCGTGGCGTAAGCGTAGTTGGACCAAACATCGAGACTCCAATTCCAGAGCCAATTTCGCGATAGCCCCACGGATAGGGCCCCGGATCAACCATTGAGCGTAGCCTCATTCCGCTGATTTGGTAGTTTGCCTCTCAGCAACCTCGTTTGGCCAAGCTCCTGCTCCCTTCTTCCCTGCTTCGCTAGGATCAGTTGGCTCATTTCACACTTCCGCGTTCTCCTAGAGGCTTTCAGTTCGTCGGGTTCCTGCTCCCTCTTTTCCAACACCAACATCACGACGCTTGTCGCTCAACTTCTCTGTTCGTTGGTCTGGTGTTCGCAGGTCAAGTCACCGGACTTCTCCCAACCTCGCTTTCGTCCCATCGATTTCATCCGCAGGTAACACCATTTTTTTTAACCCGCGTCTGTTTTTTTTCCGCCATGTTTATTTTTGTTCCAGCATATATTCTAACTGTTGCTGTTTTTCCTGTGCAGCTATGACATGGGTTTCCCGATTTCGAACCATTTGAAGCTCAAACGTGCAAGATCCACCGTGGCCCTGCTCCCTTTTTCCAACACCAACATAAAGACGCTTTTCGCTCATCTTCTCTGTTCGTTCTTTTGGTGTTCGCGAGTCAAGTCGCCCGACTTCTCCCAACCTCGCTTTCGTCGCCCGAGGTAAACGCCGTACAGTACTTGTTTACCCGCTTCTGATTCTTTTCCGCCATGTTTTTTGTTCCAGTGTTCAAACTATCGCTATTTTTCATGTGCAGATATGACATGGGTTTCCTTACATCGAACCGTCTGAAGCTCAGACGTGCAAGATCCTCCGTGGCCCTTCCACGACGCCGTTTGCCTTGATTGCTTCAGCGGTCTCGCCTTCCGCCTTCCGCCTCTCGCCGTCCATCCGCCGTCGAATTTCCGTCGTTTGTCGAATCGGAATCCGGCAATTCGACGTTCGCAATCCGCCAATCCGTTCCTAAGGTAAGTTTTTATTTTTGGTAATTCCATTTTCGTTCATTTCCCTCTTGCAGCTTGTACGCTTTGAGCTTGAACCATCTAATAACGGGATTTTTGGTTGCTTCGTTTTGCAGGCACGAGACACCACTCCACTGTAAGCAACAACAACAATCTGCTGACCTCTGGTGTCGACTACAATTTGCTGACCTCGACACAATCGTGGTGGCGTCATAGACTACATGCTGACGTAATCGACTGCATGCTGACGTCATCGACTGCATGCTGGCATCGTTATCTACAACAAGCTGACGCGGTTCTGCTCTGACCGGCCTTCGTCCGCGGTTCAGCCTTCGCACTCACCATCGTCCGCGATTTTTACCGATGAGTATTCCTTCCTTCCTACTGCTTCTTAACATACACCGTCGTTTCTCCCTCACATCACACCACCTCACAGCACGCTGATTGCTTTCCAGCCAAGGCGCGCCTGCAGGCCTCCCCCTGTCTCATTCCCCTAAGTCCGGGTTAGCGCCTTTTGCCTAGTTTCTCCAGCACTTGTACGCATGCCTTGCCGAGCTGTCCAGCTCTTGCCTAGCTGTCTTCAGTGTCCGTGCCTGTGGTCTGCAGTGCGCCGCCTTGGCTGGTTGCTTTCATGCACCCATCACTCGCACATCACGTGCATCTTCGCACATCAAGAACATCACTCGCATTCATTCGCACATCACGCATCCCCTTTAGCTGCCGCCTTCGCTCGGCGTTGTGACTCCACCCCCCTCCCCCTTCGCCCCCCCCCGACTCCCTCCCCTCCCTCCCATCCCAGGCTGGTCCCAAGTGAAGCGCCAGCAATCGGGCGGCCGGGCAGCAAGGGGAGCAGCGGGGCGTGGCGAGGGCATCAAGGCATGGCGAGGGAGACAGCGCCTTGGCTCATGAGACGGTGAAGGTTGAAGTATCACCCCCCGCCTCCCCTCACCACAGGAGCCCCCCCTCCCCCCCCCTCCCTCGGAAAAGGTTCAGCTTCAGGTGCCCGTGCCCCTCCTTCAGGTGTTTTTTTTTTGGTAAATGGCTCCTGTGGTGCACCACTTGCACTGCTTTCTGCCGATTTCGTTGTCGTTTTAACGTTTTGGTGCATCAAGTTACCGTTCAACGCGCTGACTAACTTCTCTCCTCGTCTTACTGGCAGGTTCTCTGCTCCAACGCCACCTGGACTGCCTGCCTCGCCCAACGCCCAAAGCCTCGCCCGGAGCCCAAGGCTCCTCTGCACGGCTGCGTCTACGTCTGCTCCTCTCCACGTCTGCTCTATCCTGCAAGGCCCTCCGCCCCAGCTCTCAAGGTAGCACCGTTGTCTTTCGCGTGGACGCTTTTCTGCTGCCATACCACGCCCTTACTAATGGCTCTCCTCGTCTGACCTGCAGGTTTCTCTTTGCCATCGCTCGCCCAACGCCCTTGTACTCGCGGACCTCCCAAGGGGGCACTTGCACGGAGGGGAGCAGCTGCCAACAGCACGAGCAGCAGAGCAGCAGAGGAGCAGAGGAGCAGAGGAGCAGCTTCGACGTCAAAGCAGGCGAAGGTTGAAGTATCGCCCTACTCACCACAGGAGCCTCCCCCTCCCCCCTGGTTGAGGTCGAGGTGCAGGTGTGGTACAGGTGCAGGTGCCCCCCCTTGAGGTACTCCCCCCTTGGTACCCGGCTCCTGTGGTGGGCTCCGTTGTGCTGCGTCGTTTTTTTAGAGCTTTGTTGCTTTGTTGCTGCTCTCCCGCACCTCACTAACTCGCTCCTTGTGTTCGATTGGCAGGCTCTCTTCTCCAAGACCACCTCGCCTGCTCAGCCGAATCCCCTCTGCCCGCCCACGCCTCCTCGCCTCACCCAAGGCCCCTCTACCCGGCTCTCAAGGTACCTTTTTCTTCAGCACGGATGCTTTCCTGCTCCACGCACGCACTAACTCTGTCCTCGTGTGACTTGCAGGTTCTCTCTCCAACACCAGCTCGCCTGCCTCGCCCCTTTCCAAGGCCCCTCAGCTCGCCCAAGGCTCTTCAAGGTCCCTCTGCCCCAGCTTTCAAGGTAACACACGTTTCCTTCAGCATGGATGCTTTCCTGCTCCCACGCACTCCCTAACACCTCCCTCCTCGTGTGACTCGCAGGTTCTCGCCTCCCTCACCCATCTGCACGGCCCCTCTGCTCGCCCGGGCTCTTCAAGGCTCCTCGCCGCCGCCCAAGGCTCCGCTGCCCCAGCTCTCTCAAGGTTGCGCCATATCCTTTAGCTCGGATGCTTCCCTGCAACCACACACTGACTAATGATTTCCTAGTGTGGCTTGCAGGTTCTCTCATCCAGCACCAACTCGCCTGCCTCGCCCCTTTGCCTGTGCAAGTGTCCTCTGCATGCCTCTGCATGCCTCTGCGCCTCTGCTCCTCTGCTCCTCTGCTCGCCCAAGGCTCTTCTAGGGAGCACCACGCCTGCTCGCTTCTCCCAAGGCCCCTCTGCCCCAGCTCTCAAGGTATGACTGTTCAGTTGACCATGGATGCTTGACTGCTCCCACGCACTCACTAACCCTTCTCTCCTCGTGTGACTTGCAGGCTCTTGCCTCCCTCACCGGCTCGCCCGTCTGCAAGGCCCGTCTGCCCGCCCAAGGGAGCACCACGCCTGGTCTTCTCCATAGCTAATCAGGTGAAGGTTGGAGTATCGCCCCACACGCCACAGGAGCCTCCCCCTTCCCTTGGTTGAGGTTGAGGTTCGGTACAGGTATAGTCACGGTTCAGGTGTCCCGGTGAGGTATTCTTCTTTGGTACCTGGCTCCTGTGGCCTACACGCCTCCTCCCTTCACTCCCACGCCTCTCTTCTCCAGCTTTCTGCCTTTTTTCTTAGCCTTCCCGAGCTGCCACACACTCACTAACTTTTCTCCGCGTGTGACTTGCAGGTTCTCCCCTCCAAGACCAACTTGCCCGCCTCGCCCCTCTGCAACGCCCCTCTGCTCGCCCAAGGCTCTTCGAGGGAGCACCGCGCCTACTTCACTCGCTCTAAATCCCTCTGCCCCAGCTTTCAAGGTAGCACCCGTTTCCGCTAGCATGGATGCTTTCCTGCTCCCACGCACTCACTAAATTCTCTATCCTCGTGTGACTTGCAGGTTCTTTTCTCCAACGCCAGCTCGCCTGCCTCACCCCTCTGCTCGGCCCCTCTGCTCACCCAAGGCCCCTCTGCCCCAGCTCTCAAGGTAGCGCCGTTTCCTTTCCTTTCCTTCTTTCTTGCACCTCCCACGCACTCACTCATTTCTCTCTACTTGCAGGTTCTCTCCTCCAACACCAACTCGCCTGCCTCGCCCCACTGCACGGCCCCTCTGCTCGGCCAAGGCTCTTCAAGGGAGTACCACGCGTCCTTGCCTCGGCTGAGGCTACTCTGTCCCAGCTCTCAAGGTAGTACCGTTTTCTTTAGCATAACTGCTTTCGTCCTCCCACGCACTCACTAACCCTTCTATCCTCGTGTGACTGGCAGGTTCTTTCCTCCAACACCAACTGGCCTGCCTCGCCCCACTGCACGGCCCCTCTGCTCGGCCAAGGCTCTTCAAGGGAGCACCGCGCGTTCTCGCCTCGGCTGAGGCTACTCTGCCCCAGCTCTCAAGGTAGTACAGTTTTCTTTAGCATAACTACTTTCCTCCTCCCACGCACTCACTAACCCTTCTCTCCTCGTGTGACTGGCAGGATCTCTCCTCCAACACCAACTCGCCTGCCTCGCCCCACTGCACGGCCCCTCTGCTCGGCCAAGGCTCTTCAAGGGAGCACCACGCGTCCTCGCCTCGGCTGAGGCTACTCTGCCCCAGCTCTCAAGGTAGTACCGTTTTCTTTAGCATAACTGCTTTCCTCCTCCCACGCACTCACTAACCCTTCTCTCCTCGTGTGACTGGCGGGTTCTCTCCCCCAACACCAACTCGCCTGCCTTGCCCCTCTGCAAAGCCCTTCTGCCCGCCCAAGGCTCTTCAAGGGAGCACCACGCGTCCTCACCTCCCCCAAGGCTCCTCTGCTCCACCTCTCAAGGCAGTCCTTTTCCTTTTTCTCAAATTCTTTCCTGCTCCTCCCACGCATTCACTGACTTCTCTCCTCGTCTGACTGGCAGGTTCTCGCCTCCAACACTCTCTCGCCCCTCCGCAAGGCCCCTCTGCAGTTGCAACGCCCTCTGCAAGGCCCCTCTGCACGGCCCCTCTGCACGTGCAACGCCCTCTGCTCCGACGCCAATGAGGTGAAGGTTGAAAGTATCGACCCCTTCCTCCACACGCCACAGGAGCCCCCCCCGTCCCCCCGTCCCCCTGGTTGAGGTTCGGTGCAGGTGTAGTCCCGGTTCAGGTGTCCCTTCAGGTCCCCCGTGAGGTATTTTTCGTTGGTACCTGGCTCCTGTGGCTCGCACGCCTCCTCCCTTCACTCCCACGCCGCACTTCTCCAGCCTTCTGCCGTTTTTTTTAGCCTTCCCCAGCTGCCACCCACTCACGAACTTTTCTCCGTGTGTGACTTGCAGGTTCTCTCCTGTCTCGCCCTTCTGCAAGGCCCCTCTGCTCGGCGAAGGCTCTTCAAGGGAGCACCACGCGTCCTCGCCCCCCCAACGCTCTTCTGCCCCAGCTCTCAAGGTATTACCACCTTCTTTTGCACGAATTCTTTTCTGCTCCTCCCACGCGTTCACTGACTCCTCTTCTCGTGTGACTAGCAGGTTCTCGCCTCTTGCCCCTCTGCACGTGCAACACCCTCTTCTTCGAAGCCAATCAGGTGAAGGTTGAAGTATCAACCCCTCTCCCTCCACACGCCACAGGAGCCCCCCCCCACCCCCCCCTCCCCTGGTTAAGGTTGAGGCTCGGTGCAGGTATGATTCAGGTACCCCGTACGGTCCCCCCTTAGGTGCCCCTTCAGGTATTTTTCTTTGGTACTCGGCTCCTGTGGCTGCCACGCCTCCTCCCGTCACTACCCCACCGCACTTCTTCCTCTTTGTGCTGTATTCTTCAGCCGTCCCCACTGCCACACTCTCACTAACTCTCTCCATGTGTTACTTGCAGGTTCTCTCCTCCAACACCAGCTCGCCTGCCTCGCCCCTCTGCAAAGCCCCTCTGCTCGCCACACCACACCTCCTCGCCTCGCTCTGGGCCCCTCAAAAGGTACTACATATTTTTCCAGCATGATTCTTTTCCTGCTCCCACGCACTCACTAACTTCTTCCTCGTGTGACTGGCAGGTTCCCTACTCCAAGACCAACTCGCCCCTCTGCGAGCCTCCCCTGCAAGGCTACTCTGCAAGGCTCCCCTACAAAACTCCTCTGCTCGTCCAAGGTTTTAAGGGAGCACCACGCCTCTTCCACTCGCTCGAGGGCGCTCTGCCCCAAGGTAACACCGTTGACTTTCGCATGGATGCCTTCCTCCTCCCACGCACTCACTAACTTCTCTCCCACGGCACTAACACCGTTTAACTGGCAGGCTTTTTCCGTTGGCACCAACTCGCCACTCTGCCTCAGCTCTCCAGCTCAGCAGCATGCGGACGGCTAGTTGGGGGGCAGAGGAGCGCAGGAGCAACGGTCCTCCGGCAGGCGGGCGGACAGCAAACGAGCAGCTCCAAAGCCAATGAGGTGAAGGTTGAAGTATCGCCCCCCCCTTCCCCCTCCACACGCCACAGGAGGCCCCCCCCCTTCCCCCCGGTTAAGGTTGAGGTATGGTACAGGTATGGTACAGGTATGGTACAGGTATGGTACAGGTATGGTACAGATATGGTACAGGTATGGTACAGATATGGTACAGGTATGGTACAGGTATGGTACAGGTGTCCCTTGAGGTATTTTTCTTTGTTACTTGGCTCCTGTGGTGCTCTGGTAGGCTCCTTCGATTCATTTTCGATTCCTGTTGAGCTGTCCAGCTCCAAAACACGCACTAACTCCCTCCTCGTTTGACTGGCAGGTTCTATTCTCCAAGTCCGCCTCACCCCACTGCTCGGCCCCTCCACTCGCCCGAGGCCCCTCTGCCCGAGCTTTGAAGGTAGCATTGTTCTCTTTAGAAGCACTGCTTGCCTGCTCCCAAGCCCTCACTGACGAACTCCTTCCTCGTTTGACTGGCAGCCTTTTGCCCGAGGCTCTTCCAAGGGAGCACCAAGGCTCCTCTGCTCGCCCACAACTCGAGGCTCCAGGCAGCAGCCTTCCTCTGCTGCGCACCCAGATAAGTCTCCACCACTCCCTGCCCTCCGCTCCTTGCTCTCGTGCTTCCGGCCTTGGCGGGCCCCTGCCTTGGCTCCTCGCACTGCCATCGTCATCCACCCCACTCCCCCCCACCCCAAACACCCCTCCCCCCTTGGTGGCTTGCCACCCATCCACCTTCCACGGAGCCTTCCCCCCTTGGTTCAGGTACAGGTGCAGGTATGGTACTTGGCTCCTGTGGAGGTTGGAGAGGAAGGCACTGCACCATGTGCCATCCCTTGCCACCTCATCCCATCACCCCATGCGCACACCATCACCTTGCTCGTTCCGTTGCATGCACTCATTCCGCCCCTTGTGTCTTCACTCACTCTTCCCCCCCCCCCCCTTCCCCCCCTACCCCCCACCCCCCCCCCTCTTCCCCCTTGTCTGCCAGAGGCTCTATTTCAACCAAGTCTTGAGGATGCTCCAACGCTCACAGCGCCAACACTGGAAGCAGTGCAACACTCCAGCCGGCGCCAAGTCGATGGCAGAGCCAAGTCTCAACAAGGGAGCGCCCAGGCTTGCAGCAGCAGGCGCCCTCGCTCCACTGCCAGATAAGTTGCGACCCTCTGGTACTCCCAACCCTTTCCTCTTCAGCATGCCGCAGCTGTCGTATCCAGTTCACTGCCATGCCATGCCATCCCCCCCGCCCTTGGTGGCGTGCCAACCACCCTTCTCGGAGCCTCTCCCCCCAGGTAACGGTTCAGGTCAGGTTCAGGTTCAGGTTGAGGTGCAGGTATGGTACTTGGCTCCTGTGGAGGTGTGGGAAGCACAGCACCATGCTCCGTCATGCACCATCCCATGCGCACACCATCACCTCTCTCGTTTCCTTGAATGCATGCATTTTGCCCCTTGTGCCTTCACTCACTCACTCACTCACTCACTCACTCCCCCCCTCCCCTCCCCCGCCCCCCCCCCCCCCGTGGCTCTTCTTCAAGCCAAGGCTCGTCCCTGACACAACCAAGACTCGAGGAGGCTTCAACACTCAAGGCAGCGCCAACCGAGGGAGCATCAAGCGCTAGTTCTAAGGGGGCGCCAGGTCTAAGGGGGGCGCCATGTCGGAGGGAGCATCAAGGCTTGCAGCAGGCGTCCTTGTCCCTCTGCCAGATAAGTCGCCAGAAACGTACTCCCAGCCCTTTCCCTTGCAGCTTTCTGCAGCTGTCGCCTCATCCCCCCCCCTCCCGTGCACTTGGTGGCGTGCCAACCACCCCTCCACGAAGCCTCTCCCCTTGGTAACGGTTCAGGTTGAGGTTGAGGTATCAGGTCTGGTAATTGGCTCCTGTGGAGGGAGTGGGAGGCGCTGCACCATGGCTCATCTCATGGCATCTCACCATCACCTCGCTCGTTCCCTTGCATGCACACTTTGATTCAATTGTCGCGTCGCACTCACTCTGCCCTTCCTGCCATCTCCCCTCCCCCCCCCTCCTCCTCTGACTGGCAGAGCTCGTTCCCAGTAATGGCGGCACTTGGTGGGCGGCGGGCGTGTCGTCCTGGATGCGACTCAAGTCCCAAGTCAACGAGCAAGGGCCCCCTCATTGAGGCGCGCTGGCGGGGTGAATGTGCCTGCCAACAGCACTGGCAGGCGCCTGCTATCCCCAAACCTCCAGTAAGTGCCACCTGGCTTCCTTCCTCTCGCCCGAGTGCCTCTCCTCGGACACCTTGGTGCCGCATTGGCACTTGTATTCACCTGAACACTCGCTGTTTGCTTTGAAAGGCTTCCTCCCATTGCCCTTGAATCGCTTCCCTCCAACCCCCTCTTCCCTTTAGGACTGCCTGCCCGGACAACGCCTGGACAACGCCTGGACAACACCTGGACAACACCTGGACAACACCTGGACAACACCTGGACAACACCTGGACAACGCCTGGACAACACCTGGACAACACCTGGACAACACCTGGACAACACCTGGACAGCCACTGGACAACACCTGGACAACACCTGGACAACACCTGGACAACACCTGGACAACACCTGGACAACACCTGGACAACACCTGGACAACACCTGGACAACACCTGGACAACACCTGGACAACGCCTGGACAACGCCTGGACAACGCCTGGACAACACCTGGACAACACCTGGACTGGACAACACCTGGAAAACACCTGGACAACACCTGGACAACACCTGGACAACGCCTGGACAACACCTGGACAACACCTGGACAACACCTGGACAACACCTGGACAACACCTGGACAACGCCTGGACAACACCTGGACAACACCTGGACAACACCTGGACAACACCTGGACAACACCTGGACAACACCTGGACAACGCCTGGACAACGCCTGGACAACGCCTGGACAACACCTGGACAACACCTGGACTGGACAACACCTGGAAAACACCTGGACAACACCTGGACAACACCTGGACAACGCCTGGACAACACCTGGACAACGCCTGGACAACACCTGGACAACACCTGGACTGGACAACACCTGGAAAACACCTGGACAACACCTGGACAACACCTGGACAACGCCTGGACAACACCTGGACAACACCTGGACAACGCCTAGACAACACCTGGACAACACCTGGACAACACCTGGACAACGCCTGGACAACGCCTGGACAACACCTGGACAACGCCTGGACAACACCTGGACAACGCCTGGACAACACCTGGACAACACCTGGACAACACCTGGACAACGCCTAGACAGCCTCTGGAGGCTTGAAGTGCTGCCGCCGTCAGCCCATTTCGCCCCATCTTTAAGACCAAGGTAACCCTCCTCACCCCTGCTCCCTCATTTCGCCCTTCACTTACCCACTGCTGCTTTCCCCGCATCTGTTTCAGCCCTCACTTGCTCATGCTTGCTGCCCTGCCTTGCTCTTGGACCATTCGTCACCTGTCACTTACTAACCTCTTTCTCTTTCTCTCCCCACCTCCCCCCAGCAGGTGGCTGGCGCAGTGGTGGTTGGTAGTGGCAATGGTGGTGGGAGTGCCATGGGCGGTTGGCAGTGGCAGTGTCGTGTGGAGGGGCCATGCATGAGTTTGAGGGGAGACCCTTGAGGTTGTCTGAGAACTTGAACCCGGGCCGGACCGGGGCTGGTTGTGGCGGTGCACCACTGGCTGGCCAGCAGTGGTGTCACCAGGCGGGGGGAGAGGGCCCAACCAGCCCCTTAGAAGGGCACCCGGATGTCTTGGGACCAGCAACTCTGACGGTTCACCCTCGCTCTCTGCATGGGTGCATGCCAGTCCGTGCCGGGGTGGGCATGGATGGCAGCTGGGTGGTGTGTGTTGGAGTAAATCAAGTGTACTTCAACAGTGTGGTGGGGGATGAAGGCAAGTGGAGGAAGGTGGGGAGAGAGGGAGGGAGGGAGGGAGGGAGGTGGAGAGCCGGTGCTGGTAGGCCATGGTGCAGTGCAGACGTAGCAACACAAGCTGCAGATGCGTGCCATGGCCGTACCAGCTCCATGCACATGGAACCATGCATGGCTGAATTTGCCAGCTGTCAGGTCAGCTTTGCTAAAGCAAACCAGTAGGTTGTGAATGTATGGTACAAGTTGCTCTATATGATCACATTGTGCCATGGTGCTCCCACAGCATGAGTTGCCACCTGGCTGTCTGCCACCATACATTGCTGTATCTGCCAGCTCTCAGACCAGCCTTGCAGCACAGTAGGCTGAGAACGGTACAGAATGTAATTGGTTAAGACCAGGCCTGTCGTTATCAGGGTATTTTACCCTGATTCCCTGATTTCACAAGGTATTTTTTTGGCCAACCCTTAATTTTCAGGGTTGGGTTTTTTTGAACCCTAACCTCTTCAGGGTTGTATGTCTGTGAACACTTCAAATTTCAGGGTTTGCGTTATCCCAACACTGAGTTTTCAGGGAGTAACGCGTACGGACCCTGAATGCGACATCCATGCGGAACCTGAGTTTCCTCGAAATGGCCCCCTTACGCGTGACGGGGCCCTGTCCATTGAACACGCCCAGCATGCGTCACGTGGGGAATCTGCACTCGGCAAGATTCCCGCCGTGTACACGCTGTATGTTGCCATTACAGCAACATTTGCAACCGTCAACTGGCATTCGTGACTCAGCACGCAGCAGACGAGGACAGAATATGATGAGCGCGGCAATGTCAGCCTCTGTATGACATCACCCCACCAATCATCTCTGTGCAGACGATGCCAGCGCAGGTGCGTCTCGCCGTTGACGGTATCGCCATGGCGATACGGGAACCTGGATGGGTTATGCACCATCCATGAAATTCGAAAGATGGGGCTTCTTGGTCCTCTTCCCGTCTTCTTCACCAGCTCCTCCTCCAACCCAGTTTTTTTCTGTTCTTCACGTCACAGCTACGAGATGCTCCAGTCTTCTGTCTCCTCTAGTTTCGTCGCGCCGATTTCTCATTTCCATCATATCCGCCGCTTCTTGCCATGGCGGATGTAGGAGACTCTGGTGAGTCTCCCACTGCCGATGATGGTTCTGGACTAGGTAGGGACCCCCCCGTGGAGGTCAGTAGATCCGCTCTAGACATCTTGCGGTCTCCCACCGCAGTCGTTACACCATCACAACCCGTATCTACTCCCGCCGCTCCCTATGTACCTCCGCCCGCTGTCGCCTCATCTAGCCGGGGCCCTTTGGTTCCAGACTGCGAGACAGCCACGACCGTGCGTTACACGGTCGAGTGTGCGTCAACGATTTCATCTGGAAAGAAAGCACGCGTCGAGCAGTACACCCAGAGCACGATAGTCCTCGGCGGGAAGCTACATCGACGGTCGCCGCCTCGCACGTCGCCTGAACCTCAGGCCCCTGGTATTCTAGAACCCGAGCCGCCGAATCTCTCAAAGAAGGAACTCATCGAGCAGAAGTATCTCATGGCTGAGCACAAGTATAAGACCAGCTGGCTTCCATTTTTCCCTTGGCTTCTGCTAACGAAAACGAAAGACGGTTACCCTGCTTTGAAGTGCAGTGTGTGCAAGGCTTTCGGCAAAGAGACAACACCGTACTCCAACAGCCGCGACGGGGCACGTGGCCTGCAGACGCAAGCGATGTTTCACGAACACACGACAGCCCACGAAGTAGCAGTCAAGCGTCAGATGGAGATCGCCGAAAACATCGCCAGCACCCAGAGGCGCATGGAGAAGTACGCACGGATTGACATCGAGGGGAAGCGCGTCATGAGGCTCCTACGCTGCGTCGACTTCCTGCGCAAGTGTGATGCACCCATCAGCATGTACCCGAGGCTACTCCGCTTCATGGCTGAGCAGGAGACACCGGACATTCCGCTGCAGTCTTACGGAGTCTACCTGACACGGTAATGCACTTATTCGAAGTACACCATGTCCTTCATTTTTCAAAAAGGTCTAACCAACACCTTGTTGTCACTTCTGGTACTACAGGTATGGCTTCTGTCAGCTCGTCAGCAGCCTGGCAACCTACCTGCAGCGCCGACAAATGCACTACATTCTCGCCTCACCCTACCTCGGCATCAGCTGCGACGAGAGCACTGACCGTACTCGCGGTAAACATCTTATTGTTTATCTGACCTTCTTGCGTGCGCATCGTGTTGTCACAGAGTTTTTTGCTCTCTTGACCGTCGAAAAGTGCGATGCCGCGTCTCTCCTCGCCGTTCTTCTGGCTCACTTGCGAGCAACTGGCATCGACCTCTCCCGAATCACCGGCATGAGCACCGACGGCGCCTCTGTCATGGTCGGCCGAGGCAATGGTCTCGTCGCCCGACTTCGCGAGCACATCCCCCACCTCGTCTCGTCGTACTGCATCGCCCACAGGTTTAATCGCACGTCATTTCAGTCGCTTAGGGTTCCTACAACTACTTGTCTAAAATTCCTTCATGTGCACCATGCAGGGAAGCCTTGGCGGTGAAGGACGCGGCCACTGCTTCTCCAGACTTCGACATGGTCGACCTTGTGATTCGGACTCTGGTCGATCTTCTGGGACGTTCATGTGTCTGGAGTCAACGCTTCAAGTACCTGCAGCGGGCAATACACAACACCAACCTTGAAGTGCAAGGAATTCACACCGTGCGCTGGCTTTCAAGGGGTGAGGCTGTGAGGCGCCTCTGTAAGGTCCTTGGCGCCACTATCATTCTCTTTTATGAGTACGGGCATGAGCTGTATGAGGTCGTCATATGTTACAAGTTCCAGTTCTGTCTTTTTTTCCTGGCGGACGTGCTCGGAGTGATGAATGAGCTCAACCTCAAATTCCAGAAGAGGGAGGTGAGCTTCTACCACTGTGGATGTTGTAGTTTTTGTCCCATGCATCCACGTTTGGAATCACCCTCTGACTCCACTCCCTTGTCTGTCACTTCCATCAGGTCGATGTCACCGAAGTGACAAAGGACATCGACGAGGCGACAGGGGACCTCCGCCACTGCTACTTGGAGAGCGGAGAGGTGTTCGGTGGGGGTGTCGAAGGCACGTGGCTTTCGGCTTTCTTGGCGGTCTACGGGCGCGGAGGGGGCAAACGCGTAAAGGTGCGGGGCATCGACAAGGGCGGCAACCCAGTCACGCACACCTACACCATGCACGAGAAGCAGATCGACGGGCATGCCTTCCACAGCAAGTACCCCGATTGCGAGCGGCTCTGCGCGCAGTTCGCGAAGGACACGATAAGCTTCCTGAAGACGAGGATGCTGGACCTGAACAATCTCGGCCCGACGAAGCTCTTCCGCGTGTCTAAGTGGCCCCGGATGAAGCAGCAGAGAGAGAAGAAGCTGAAGGAGTACCTACATGGCTGCAGTGCCTTGTTCGACAACAGGCTGACAGGCTTTTCCTTGCAAGCTGCACAAAAGGAGCTGGTCTCGTGGGCGCCACTGATGCTGAGCCACCATGCCGACGAGGGATTCCATCAAGGCCTGACGAACTACCTCGGCTCGACGGAGTCGACCTTGTGAGAGAGTGCTGCTCGAAGGACGATTGTTGCATTTTTTTTGGGCGGTTTTATTCTTCCCTTTGGATGTTGTTGTTTATCGATTGTTGACTAGCATCGCTAATGCACTGGTCTTGTTCCGTGTACTCTGTTCCCCCAACCCTTTTGGCAGGCGTTGGCCGAACCTCATGCGCTTGTGGCAGGCGTGCGCTGTCCTGCCGCTTAGCACAGTGGAGTGTGAATGAGGCTTCTCGCGGCAGAACGTCATCAAGTCATGGGTGCGGGGCGCGTTGTGCAATGCGCGCCTCAGCGAACTGATGGTCATTTCCCTGCTGCAGTACGAGACTGACTGGGACGAGGCCCTTGGGTGTTGGCGCGAGAAGCTGAGGCGCCCTGCTAAGTTTGTTCTGTTTGCCGCAGCGGAGAGGAAGCGTAAGGCGAAGGCGATTGAGGGGGCAGAAGTGAGGGTGGAGGAGGAGGCAGTCCCCGACTACATGGGGGATTGGGCAGAGGATGAGGGAGAGGGGGAGGGGGGAGTGGGGGGAGAGGCTCCTCCTGAAGTGGAAGACAACCCCTTTCTGTCCGATGACGAGGCAGAAGACGAAGTGAACATGGATTGCCCCGAATTTTAGTCAATTGTAGCTAGTGGCGTGGAATATTGTGAAGTCTAGACTAGATAGAGGACTTGTAGACTGGCGTGGCGTAGTGGTGCTTTTACTTAACTAGTAGCTGTACATTCCTAGTTGATTTTTTCCGAGAGCAATGCAACCCTGATTGTTGCTAGCCAACCCTAAAGGTTTCAGAGAAATCAGGGAAGTCATAATTCCAACACTAGGCCCTCAGGGTAATTTTTTTTCCACATTCGACAGCTCGGGGTGCTTTTTTTTGAAACGTCAGCCCTAGTTAAGACCATGTTGCGCCATGGCCTCAAGCACAAATGCATCGCAGAATATGGGCTGTCCTTTAAGCGGCACAATAATTATCGTATCTTGATCTCTACATTTGTAAACATGTGTGGTGCAGAATGATTAGTCAGGTGGTATGGTAGGTTCCCTGTTTTTGTGTGATAGAAAGCAGAGAGGAAAGGTTTGTTTGGAACAAATAACGTTCTGGGTTGGAGCAACGCAATTCAAAAGGAGGACATGTTCCATTTGCATGTTCTCAGCCTTTTTCGGATGTCAGGCCAAATAATACTACAGTTAACAGAATAATTGGGAACAGATACATTGCACCTTAATACTTCGAAAAACGTAGCTAGGTCTTCGAACTACCGATGCATAGCTAATACTTTGCCCTATGCGAAGGCAAACCTCAGAGCAGCACTCACACCAACCACCCTAGCAACAGGCGCTCCTGCCTTCACCGAACCAACCGCTGGCGTTCGGAAAGACCCAGCCCGAGGCACAGACAGGTGCAGGGTTGGAGCAGCGAGGGAGCGGGCGTGAGTGAAGGGAGTGCAGTAGGGCAGAGAGGAGGGGATGGCATGCCTCTGTGGGATGGCCCGGGACTTGTGCTGCGTCCTGCGTGTCGTGGGGCCGGAGGGGTAGCTAAGAGAGCCAGCTGTTGAGACAGACGGGAACGAGGAGATTGGGAACATGAGGACGGAGATAAATGAGGGGGTTACTCAAGAGCAAGCAACCTGAAGTGATTTGTGTGCAGAAGCTTCAGAACTGACCACAAAAAAGAGCGCAAGATTAGAAAACCATTTGTTCCCACTTACTGCAGATAAGGTCGTTGGAGCCGCCCGTCCAGCGTGCACCTCTGGATTGTGTTTCAGAGCCGAGCACAGTTAAGAGTGCAAGCTTCTATGTTATTGTTTATTCCACTTACTGCAGATGAGGTCGTTGGAGCCGCCGTCCAGAGTGCACTCCTTCACATCCTGCAGCCCCACCAGGTCTGACGCCTCCCCTCCCACCCCTGCCGCTCCTGCCGCCCCGTTGCCTCCTGTCGCCACGCCATTCGTCGCCTTCCCGTCGCTCGCACCCTCAGCAGCATCCTCCATAAAAGCCACTCCGAATTCCGCTACAACGCCGTCAGCCTCCTCCAGAGCAGAGAGCATGCCGTCAAGCGACACACAGCACACCGGCACCTGCGGCACCACATACTCCTCCGCCCCCCCTGCTGCTCCCCCTCCCACTCCCTCCCCCGCACTCCCTCCCCACCCTCCTGCTCCTCCCCCTGCAGCAGCTGCCGCTATCCCCTCATTGTCGCTCTCACTCCCGCTCTCCTCCTCCCCGTCCTCCTCCCCGCTGTCGCTGCTGGAGGTCGTGCTCTCATAGCAGCAGTGCGTGCCCCGGTACTTATCTAAAAGCTTAAACGCGTTACTGTTATAGAAATCCGTGAACTGTAGCAGCAGGCTCGGGTTCCAAACGCGTACAGCGCCCAGCAGCTCAGCAAGGATGTCATTGTAACGAGATGGCTTCAAACGGGGATGGGAGAGCCCCCTGTAGCCGGATTCAGGCGCCAGCAGGGCAGGGTTATCCGTGCCGGTATCCAGGCACACCAACAGGCACCGGCTCGGATCCAGGTTTGGCCACGCTGCCGCTGCAGAGGAAAAGAGCGTTGCCACGGCTGTAGCACCGGCTGTAGCAGCAGCAGCTGAGTCAGCATTACTGTTCCCACCAGTGTGACCCAGCACGACCTCAGCATCCACGACGAGAACAGCGTCCACGTCAGTCCCCACCTCCGCCCTCTGCTCCGCCCACCGCTGCAGGCGTTGCAGCATGTGCCCGCGGTCCTTGGCACGCAGGTACACCCCCCGCATCTCCTTCAGTCGCCCCCCTGCAGCGGCACCAGAACCAGCAGCAGCAGAGGCGGGGAGCGCAGCAGGCTTGATGAAAACCGCGACGCCGTTCTCCTTGAGCCGCCTGTCCAGCAGATACTGCTGGAAGTCGCGGCACATGTCCGCCAGCTCCGCCATGTCCCCCGCGCTCACCTCCACCTCCGGCCCCCCCGGCATGTGCAGATGCTGGTGCACCACGTCCTGCAGCTGGCTCGGCTCCGCCTGCCCCGCGCCCGCGCCCGCCTTCCCCGCCCCATCCCCCGCCGCTCCCCCTGCGCCCGCCCACCCCTGGCGCTCCTCCGAGTCGCTGGGGAGGCGGGGGAGCGCGAGGGGGCCGTGCGGGTGCGGGTGGTACATGCTGGCGCGCGCGTGGCGCTCCCACTCCGCCACGGTCCCCGCGCCCACCGCGGGCGGGGGGGTGCCCAGCCCCTCCGCCACCATGAACTCCGATATACGCGCTATAAGCAGCGGGACGAGCGCCTGAAAGAGGAGAGGACCGGGGGGGGGGAGCGAAGGGAGCACGGCGCAAAGGAGAGGGGAGAGAGGGATGAGCACTGAGAGGCATTGTAACGGCGTCTTATTCGTCCTATTGTAACAGATAATTTTAATGTTTTTACAGACTGAGGTTATTATCCTGGATGGATTCTTGTGTTGTACATGCGTGGCCGATAGGTTTGTACGCGTTACTAGCGAAGGGAAGCGCGTACCCTCATGGCAGAGAGCGAGAGGAGCCACACGTGCATACGTACGCGGTGGTCTGTGCGTTAATGTTTAAGAAGTTAGCCCCCACCATCAGAACGGAGAGGGAGGGTTGGGGCGAATGCGCTTGCATTCATGGCGGAGAGCGAGGGGATCCACGCTAGCATCTACATACGCGCTTGCTTTAGTACGCGTTAAAAGTTCAAACCGAGGAAACGGAATCCCACCTTCATGGCGGAGAGCGAGGGGAAGAGCATTCCGCGGTCGAGGTGCGCCTGCGGCGTGAGTTGCGCCAGGAATTCCGCGGTCGACAGGAACACGTCATCCGTGATGCTGCTGCACCTCGTTAGGAGCGCCGCCATGCCGATCGGCCCGAACACGTACGCGTTATTAGCCTGCGCGGGGTACATCGTCACCTTCCCCCCGCCCGGCTCCGCGGATTCCGCCACCAGCGGGGGGAACGGGCTCCCGCTCGCGAACACGACGCGCCCGCCGGTGTACTTGAACGCCTCCTTATAAGAACACTCCGCCTTGGACGTGGGGTTCGAGAGCGGGAAGACCACGGGCCGCTCGTTGTAGACACCCATCGCTTCAATCACCTCCTTGGAAAACGCGTTCGCCTGAGCCGACACGCCGACGAGCACCGTCGGGCGGAACTCGTGGACGGCTGAGATTAAATCCGGCTGGAACGGAAGGTCGTGCGCGAACGGAATCTTGTGGTCCTGCAGCTCCCCCTTGTCCAACCGCTCCTTGCACACGAGCCCCTTGGAGTCGATAAACAGGCACCGCTGCCGCGCCGCGGCGAGATCCAATCCGCACCGTCGGTTCATCGCCTGCGCGATCAGCTGCGCGATGCCCGTGCCGGCCTCCCCCGCGCCCAGGAACAGAATGCGCTGCTCCTCGAGCGGCCGCCCGGTCACGCGGAGCGCGGAGAGCAGCCCCGCGAGCGTGATGCACGCCGTGCCCTGGATGTCGTCGTTGAAGCAGCACTGCGTGTGCTGGTACCGCTCCAGCAGCCGAAACGCGTTGCAGTTACCAAAGTCCTCGAATTGCAACAGCATGTGCGGCTTTAACGAGCGCGCCGCGGTCATCAGCTCGTCCACGAGCTCGTCGTACTCCGGCCCGCGCAGCCGCTTCTGCCGCAGGCCCTTGTAACCCGGATCCGCTAGTAGCTTCTCGTTATTAGTCCCCACGTCCAGCATCACCGGGAGGGCGCGGCGCGGATCTAACCCCGCCATCGCGGTGTAAAGCAGGATCTTCCCCTCGCTGATCCCCATCCCCCCCGCGCCCTGGTCCCCCAAACCGAGGATCCGCTCCCCGTCCGTCACCACGATCGCGCGGATCCCGCTGTGCGGCCGCGCGGCGCGGAGAAGCTCCAAAAACCGGCCCTTATCCGCGGGAGTGAGGTAGATCCCGTCGGGCGCGATCCCGAGCTCGTGGTAGCGCTGGCAGGCCTCCCCGACCGTCGGCGTGTAGATGTACGGAAGGATCTCCTCGGTGTGGTCCATCAGCAGGCGGAAGAAAAGCTCCTCGTCGGCTTGGCGCGTCGCGCGGAGGTACATGTAGCGGTCGATATCCTTCGGGAGAGCGGAGAGCGCGGAGAGCACGGCCTGCTCCATGCTCTCGCACTCCGCCTCCTCCTCCGGAGATTCTAGCAACTGGTCCGCGTTGACCAGCGCGACTTTTGTCGGGAGCGGCGCGGAGAGCTGGCAGAGCGAGCCGACGTAAGTCGCGGCGGAAGTTGCGGTGCCGTTGCCGTTCTGTGCTCTGCCATTGCCGGCTTTCGCGCTGCCGTTCGTCGCGATCGCCTCTTCGGTTGAATTCGAAGAAGGTTTCACAACCGGGTCGGCAGCAGGGGATCCGTCAGCCGGAGCCATTTCCAATTTTAGGAATGAGGACAACTGTAAATATGAGGGCAAGGGTGTTTTCAAGCACTCGAAAAGCGGACGCGAGTCAGGAGTAACTATTTGTCGCTCGCCTGGAAAATGCAGTTAGCAGTTATACCTATTCAACTAAATCCTTCGCTCAGACTATCTCAGGTAACTGCGGAACAGAAGTGATCACAATGGCTCAGACTGATCGCACTGGCTTTCTGTTTATGCTCGATCAGAAGGAGGTCTTGCAGCAGAAGCGAGCCTGCTTCAGAGCCACCAAAAAGAAACGCCTTGAGCGAGAAGCAAGGAAGCCGAACGAAGCTGGAGGGCGCCGAAGGAAGCCTCATTCCGGCTGGTCGGATCAGGGTAGGAGGCGCCATGGCTGGGGGATTTCGCGGTGGGGAGAACCGCGGGAAGCCACGGGGGGATGGGGGGGCGGGGTGGGGTGAGGAGGGAGCTGTAGGGCGTGGGAGCTGGTTGCTTCGCTTCGCACACGGCGTCAGCCAATTGGATTGCGGCGGCTGATGAGCTGGGAGCTGATTTGGCTCGGCGGCGCTGTTGATGCCGAGCCGAACTGACGTGCCGCGGTTACTCTGCCCTGCTCTACCTGACCTGAACGACCTGCTCATGCTTTGGCGCAACTGGTTTCGTGAACGCGATGTGGCAGTGGACGGAGCAGGTGTGTGAGGATTTCGCGAAGCTGACTTCGCAAGGAGCAAGCTCAGGTGGAGGAGAAACGAGCGAAATCCTTCGCGACTTGGAAAATTTCGTGTGTATGGCGGGTGGTCGCAGAGGTGGGTGGGAAAGTGTGAGGGATCTCGCCCAATCACAGCCCATGACTGCGAAAGGAGGCCTTTTCGGGAGCCGCGGATTCGTTCGTTCAGGTCAGGTGGGCTGCCCTGACGGCGAATCCGGCCCACACAGCTACTAAGGAAAACGCCAACGCTGCAGATTTAATAACGAAATCGGCGATGGAAAGTGCCCGATTCGCTGGGCTTGGCAAGCTTTCCACGCGTTGCGGATTCGCACGACCTCTGGCCACTCACGATCCATGATTTTTCCGCGTCACCCAAAGTTGCTGCTGAGTCGGTTTGCTGATTGGATGAGATGATCAAGGTGCTTTCACGCCACCCGCCGAACGTGTTGCTGGCGAGCCGCATCCTCAGGCCTCAGTGTGTTGGGTGGTTTGGTTTGTGGTGTCTGACAATGAGGCACCACACCAACGGCAACATGGAATTTCAAATGGTTACATCAGCCAGTATAATAGGAAAAACTAATGTCTTCTAAATATACTGGGAACTCGACTGTATACAACCTGGATTGGCTAATGGTAGCAATATGAAGGAACCTGCTTCCTTATTTCCCACTATGCAGTGAAATGCCCATGGAAAATTATACTATTAACCACATGAATTCCCTATTCATCTGGGCCTGATTCATCAGAATCTCTATCCCACTCATCATCATCAAAATCTACTTCATCTTCATCCTCCGTATCATCTTCGTCATCATCATCATCCTCATCGCTGAAGCTATCCGGATCATCATCCGACGGCCCCTCCATGATCAAATCCATCAGCTCCTGCGCCGCCTCGTCATCATCCTCCGAATCGCTCCCCAGATACTCCCCCTCCTCCACCTCCCCATTCATCACCCCCCGCCCACCACCACCCCCCCGCACAGCCCTCACCCTAGGCTGCCCAAACCCATCCTCGTCCTCATCCTCGTCCAAATCCTCTGAAAACCCACCGCCAAACAGCTCCTCCTCAAGGCTATCAAACTCCTCCTGCTCATCATCCTCCTCCTCCTCCTCCCCCTCGTCCCCCTCGTCCTCCATCTCCCCTTCATCCTCCCCGTCGAAATCCCCAAGCTCCTCAACCACCCGCTGCCTCCCCACCTCAAACACCCGCGCGACAGAATCTGACTCCCCGTGCTCATCTACAGCCACCACTGCCACATACGAGTCGGTTGGCTCTATGGCCAAGTCCAGCACGCACCGGTCCACGTTCACGGTCGCGATGTCGGTGTACGAGGTGGCGTCGATGGTCTTGAACGCTGAGAAGAGTGGGTGCTTGCGCCGCCGCCCGTGCAGCGCGGCCAGGAGGTCGTCGCTGGTGCGGCGCAGCGTGGCGTAGATGACTTCGCCCGTGGTGTTGAAGGTGATGCATGTCTGGTCGAGAGAGGGTACACTGCGGAGAAGCTTCCTTGTTCGCAGATCCCACACTTCCGAGTTGATTATCACCTGGTGAGGTGGGAATGGGGGGGGGGGGAGAGGGGAGGGGAGGGACATGATGGAGGAGAGGGAAAGAGAAGAACGTTTCAGAGAGATTTTTGAGTCGACTCAAAAATCGTTTCAGAGAGAGAGAGAGCAGCGAGGAGGTCGTCGCTGGTGCGGCGCAGTGTGGCGTAGATGACCTCCCCGATAGCGTTGAAGGTGATGGAGCTTAGGTCCAGGGAGGGCACGCTGCGCAGGAGCTTTCGGGTTCGCAGATCCCACACCTCGGGGGATTATGGGGTAGGGTGGGGGAGGGACAGTGTGCAAGAGAAATCTGGGAAGCTTCCTGGTAAGGATGCCATGCTGCCGATCCCATACCTCACACAGAACCGTGCAGCACCCATTGGAACGGAGGACCCACACACACACACTGACCCACACACAAAAGAACACCCCACACACTCACCTCGTTAAGAGAGGGGTGGAAGCCCCCCTCCCCTGAAATTTGATGTGGCACCCACCGCACAGAAGGAGGTGCTGCTCGTACCGGCATTAACCCAGGCCCAACCTCAACCCCATATTCGCTCAACCCAAGCTCCCAGAGAGATGAGTTGGCTTTGGAAACTTCTCAGAAACAAACTCCCCACAAAACCAGTCAACCAACCCACTGACCTCGTTGCCTGAGGGGTGGAAGCCCCCGCCCCCATAATCCGAGAACTGGTCGAAGCGGTGCACGGGCTCACTGATCCTGGGGTCCCACAGATACCCGTTCCACAGCAGCAGGTCGTCCAAAGGGGCGAAATGCACTGCCTGCGACCCTAGCGCGCGGCTCACTCCCACCCCTCCTCCACCCATTATAGGAACACCAGCAGCAGCAGCAGCAGCGGCGGCGGCACCAGTAGTAGCGGCTCCTCCTGCCCCTGCGAGCCCCATCCCAAACCCTCCAAACCCTCCGTACCCGCCAAAACCGCCGAAGAGACCGCCAAAACCACCATTTCCACCGCGAGCACCACCCAGACCCCCCCCACCAATCCCACCAAGCGCACCACTCGCACCACCACCACCGGCAGCACCACCCAGAGCAGCAAAGGCATCTGCAGCAATTGGTGCTTCCCTAAGCGTTTCCTGCAGCCTGCCTGTTGCAACATCGTAGAGAAGCACCTCCCTGGACTCCCTCGCCTGTCCCTCCGTCCTCACTGCAGCGATGGTGCGAGCCGAGTGGCTGAACCGGCCCAGGCGGCACGCAGGGAAGGTGTGGAGCGGGCCGAGGGAGAGGTCGCTGGCGTCCCACAGCTTCACTTCTGTGCGTGTTGATGAGAGGAGGAGGCAGGACGCTGCTCCATAGGCTGCCGAAGCTGACGCTGCTGCTGGTGATGCTGCTGCCGCCCCATCTCGTGATCCCTCCCCGCCCCTTCCTCGTCCGCCGCACCCCCCCCGATCATCATCATGGTATCCGGGTCTAGGCGCTGAGAACACAGAAACAACAGGGGACTGGTGGCACGCATAGCCGTCCACCACCACCCCCCCCTCCACGTCAAACAGCTTCACCTCCCCCGCCGTCGTCCCCACGGCCAAACACCTCCTGCCCCCTCCAACCCCCCCTCCAAACCCCCACCCGCCGCTCCCCCCACTCCCCCCCCCCGCCCCTAGCAGGAAACAAGCACTAGTGATCATTACAGCGTCCTCCCTACACGTCCGCCAGGGCCGGAACCGGCTGAAAACCAGCTGCCTATCCAGCCGCTTGCCCTGCCAGCCTCCATACGGGGGGTGGCGTTGGCGGGCGGAGAGGCGGCGGGTGATGCTGAAAGGGGCGTCGAGGGAGCGGAGAGGCTCGGGGCAGGTGTGCGGGTGGAGGAGGGAGAGCGGGGGGAGGGTGGTGATGGGCGCGGGGCATTGCCGGTGCTGCTGCTTTAGCCAGGAGGTGACTATGCCGTCTAAAGTTGGGGGAGGTACTGCTGGGGAAGGTACTACTGTTGGTGCTGGTGCTGGTGCGGTTGCTGCTGGGATTGCTGCTGACGTGGCTGGGGCAACTGCCAGGTTCTGACTGTCCTCTGCTGCCCCAGCACCACCTGAACTTCCACCTGAACCCGCAACAGGCTTTTCTGACACCGCAACAGCACTACCAGAGGCATCCGCAGCATCAGCGGACGTGCGAGCATCAGGCAACGACGAAGGTGCTTTTTCAGGGTATTTTTGAGAATTCTCAAAAATACCCAACGAATGTGCTTCTTCCTTGTGAACATCCGGCCCTTCTGAGTCCAGACCTTTTCCTTCTGCAGCAGCTGTGGCAGTGCCAGCCCCCATAGGAACCCGCAGAGGCACAGCAAGGCTGGCAGGAGGGAGAGGAGGGAGGAGAGTGGAGGGTCGTTTCGCCGGGGGTGAGACGAGCAGACCTGCTGCAGAGGCAGAGCCTTCCATGTATCCTCGCTTCCTGCCAGATAGCCGCCTCACTGCAGGTGCTGGTGTGCTTGTCGTGCTTTCTCTCTCCCTTTCCCCACTGCTGCTGCTGCCCCCCTCTCCTCCCGCCCTTGTTCCCCCTCTCCCAACTAATGCCTCTCCCGCTTCTCCCCTGCTGCCTGCACCCAGGGCTTCCCCGCCCTGCTTCTCCCGCCCGCCCTGCTCCTCATGCTCCCCCTCCTCCCCCTTAACCTCCCCCTTGCCCTCCCCCTTGCCCTCACCCTTGCCTCTAGCCCAATCTGCAAGCGTGCTGCCAAGTGATAGTCGCCTCTTCAGCTGCCCTTCCTCCTCCTTTCCGTTTCCACTCCCACTCGCACTCGCACCACTTCTATCCATTCCCACCCCTCTCTGCCGACCCACACTCCTCTCCCCTCCCTCCGCTCCCTTCTCCCCTCGCTCCCCTGCCTTCTCCCCCCCCCCCACCTCCCCTCACCATTTCTCCCTAGCGAGCAGAACCATCCAGCCTTCCCCTTCAGCCAACTCAGCCCCCCTGCTGTGTCCGCAGTCAATCCAGCGGCGCCACCTGGCGCTGCTGCTGATGCTGGAACTGATGTGCCAGCTGGCGTGGATGGAGCACCAGGAGTGCCAGCTGGCACTTCTGATGCTGACGTAGGAGGAGGAGGAGGAGGAGGAGGAGGAGGAGGAGGCAGGGTGCGGGGGAGGTTGCGACTCGGAGAAACCTCCGAGGGAGATACAGAGGAGGATGGGAGGGAGGAGGAGGAAGCCGGGGTGGGGACGAGGGGGTTGATGCTTGCTTCGGCAAGTAGCTGGTTCGCTGACTGGTGCAGACCTTCGGACACCAGATGGGCGTGTATCAGTTGAAGGAGCTCGCTGTAAGGGGGATGGGGAGAGACAACGATACACTCTGGTTATTTGAAACACGGAAAACACCAGCACACAACCAAATTAGCTAAATAGTGATAACAATTTCGACTACCTTTGACCGTATCCCACCTGGGAGGGGTAGCTGACGAGAGTGGCAGCAGCAATGGCAGCTCGCTCTAATTGATTGGGAGCGGGCGCTGATGCACCGGCGACTGCTACAGTCGTGGTGAGCTGGAGCACGCAGGGAGGTGGGGGTCGGATCTCACCTGGGGGGGTAGCTGATGGGAGTGGCGGCAGCAATAGCAGCTCGCTCCAGCCTCTTGAGAGTGGGCGCTGTTGCGTCTGTGGCTGCTGCTGTTGTGGCCTTGCCCGCACTTGTAGTGAGCTGGGTGCGAGAAAGGGTGGAGGCAAGAGGAAGAAAAAGGAAGGGGGAGGGAGAGAAGAGAGAAGAGGGGTGAGAAACAAGACCGGACATGGCGAAAGAACAAGACACAGATGACGTGTGATGGTTGGTGCCCCGCACCGCACGTACCGAGATTAGCTCGAGAGCTGATTGCTGGAATTCATGCAGCCATCGAGCATGCAGCGCATGCAACCCCATGGCATTAGACCCCCGGTGGTGATGGTGATGGTGCTGGTGCTGATGCTGGTGCAGCTGCTGCTGCTGCTGGTGATGGTGATGCTGCACGGACGCAGGATAAGACGACGAAGACAACCCGGCCGACACGTCCCGCAGAAGATCCGACAGCTGCCGCCCGAGCTGCAGCTTTGTCAGGATATGCGTCAGTGCAGGATCCCTTGCCAAACCCAGCAGAACCCTACAAGCCAGCGCCCTAATACAATCCGCAGAGGGGGGAGGGAGGGGCGGTTTGCAGTGTAGAAGTTGCAGCAGCACGCGGATGCCGTTGCTGGCTCGGAGGGCGTCTCTGGCCTGCCTGTAGCCTTGCTCCATGTATGCTGCTAGGCCTGTGCCTCCCAGGCCTAGGCCTAGTGGCTGCATTCTGCGGTCCTGAGGGGTTAAGGGCGGTGCTGTGGCAGCTGCAGGTGTTGCTGCTGTTGCTGGTGTTGCGGGTGTGACCGGTGCTGCTGGTGTCGCTGGAGGTGCTGCTGTCGCTGCTGCTGCTGCTGGTGTTGAACGCACGGGAGTGGAAAATACGTCCTGCTGTTCTTGCTGCTGTTGGTGCTGCTGCTGCTGCTGCTGCTGCTGCTGCTGCTGCTGCTGCTGCTGCTGCTGCTGCTGCTGCGCCCCTGCCTCAGCCCCTTCTGTAATGCTTGGCAGTACACGGTTTCCTGTCGGGGTAGCAATAGTAGCCCCCCCTGCACCAACACCAGCAGCAGCAGCAGCAGCAGCAGGACCATTAGCACCACCAGCGGCAGCACCACCACTACTACCGCCACCAGCAGCACCCGAGTGCATGGCAGTCCGGCTACCAGCTGCACAGTAAGTGGGGAATGGGCAGACGAGGTTGACAACAACGAGCAGTGCGATCTGCATGACCTCAGGGTCCGCCAGGAGGGCACCGCTGGCGGCATCCAGCAGCACTGCCATGCCGGAGCGATGCGACGCCACCCGCGCTGACAGCACGTGGCGGTGGGTGAAGGGCGCGAGGGTGAGCACGTGCAGCACGCCCAGGGCATGCTCTGCTAGCTCCCCCGTGGTTCGTTCCCCGGGCGGCATCTGTGGTCGAAAGACAGGGAAGTGGCGGGATTGGGAAGAGAGGGGAGGTGAGTCAATGGCCAGGGAGGGCGAGGATGAGCGCATGCAGCACGCCCAGGGCGTGCTCTGCTAGCTCCCCCGTGGTGCGCTCGCCAGGAAGGCATCAGTGGTAACTACTACCAAGACAGGGAGGAAGGGGGAAGTGGAGATGGGAATGGGGGCAGGGAGTCATAGAGCGATGTGAGGGCTTCTATCCGACACCATCAGAGCCTCCGTCAATCCCATCCCTAGACCCGCCGAATGCCCGACTTTTGAGGCGACTTTTGAGGCGACTTTTGAGGCGCCTCAAAAGCCATGACAGCCTACGTCAACCCCATCCCTAGACCCGCCGAATGCCCGAAACCCTAGCGAAGACCCACCCACCTGGCATAGTTCCAGCATCACATCCACAGCCCCCTCTTCCACGAGCCTCTCAGCGGCGCCCCATCGGCTGCGCACAAACGCCTGGGCCAGGCGCCTGTCCGACACCATGAGAGCCTCCATGCAACCCGAACCCTAGACCCGCCCAAAGCCGTAGCCCTAAATCACACCCTGGGCCCACATACCTGGCATAGCTCCAGCATCACGTCAACTGCCCCTTCCTCCACAAGCCTCTCAGCGGCGCCCCATCGGCTGCGCACAAACGCCTGGGCTAACCTCCTATCCGACACCATGAGAGCCTCCATTAACCCCTCCACTGCCTGTGCGCTCGAATCCACTGCCCTGGTCAAACTCCTGCTGCTGCTGCTCGACCCGGCTGCTGCTGCGCGCGATGCTGCTGGTGCCAGGGTGTTAGGAGCAGCTGGGGTGGATGGAAGGGCGGAAGCAGCAGCAGAGGCGGCAGCAGGAGCAGGCGAAGCAGCAGCAGAGGCGGCAGCAGGAGCAGGCGAAGCAGCAGCAGAGGCGGCAGCAGGAGCAGGCGAAGCAGCAGCAGTAGCAGCAGCAGGAGCAGCAGGGGGAGGGAGAGGGGGAGCAGGGCGGTGGGTGCGGTGGCGGGAGGAGAGGGAGGATGCACCGCCAGAGGCAGAGTGCAGCACCTCTAGATGCAGCACGAGGTGCACTCGCATGTACTGCCTTAAAGCAATGCACGTGTTGTGCGCCACCTGCCGGCCCGCTGGGGTCAGCACCTCCGATGACATCGTGCTGGCACCACCAGGAGGACCCAGTAGTAGGGTTGCTGCTGTACCTGCTACTGCTGCTGCTGCTGCTGCTCCTGCCCCCCCTCCTACCCCTCCTGCTGGTTCTGCCTCTCCCCCAGCAGTAGCAGCACCAGGGCGCAGTCCACCCCCAATCGGAAAATGCACTCCACCGCCTAGAGGGAATGGCAACCTCAAGCCTGTCCCTCCCAGAGCACCAGAAGCACCTGCACCGTTGTCCCCCCCCCCTGCTCTTCCCCCTCTGTCCAACCCAATCTCCCCCGTTCCAGCCCCACCCCCCTGTGCTCCTCCTCCCCCTCCACCTGCCCCTCCTGTCCCCCCTGCCCCACCCACCCCCCCTGTCCCCGCACCTGCTCCCCCCAGCCCCCCTCCCCCACCGCCCCCCGACCTCAGCAGCGCCGCGTTTTTCAGCAGGGCGAGGAGGGCAGAGAGCCCCCCTGGGCGTCGAACTCAAGGAGGATGCGCGGGAAGGCGAGCGAGGCGGCGAAGAAGAGCGCCGTGTTGCGGCGCGCGTGGTCCAGCGGGGAGAGGAGCAGGTGCAGAGCCGCGGAGATGAGGCCGCGGATGATGGGCTGCGGGAGGGAAGATACACGCTCCATGACACTCTGGGGGGAGAGGGGGGGAGAAGGAGGGGGGGAAAGAGTAGGTAAAGAGCAGCTGAAACGAGGCGGGTCCCCCCTGGGCGTCGAGCTCGAGGAGGATGCGCGGGAAGGCGAGCGAGGCGGCGAAGAAGAGCGCCGTGTTGCGGCGCGCGTGGTCCAGCGGGGAGAGGAGCAGGTGCAGAGCCGCGGAGATGAGGCCGCGGATGATGGGCTGCGGGAGGGAAGATACACGCTCCATGACACTCTGGGGGGGAGAGGGGGGGAGAAGGAGGGGGGGAAAGAGTAGGTAAAGAGCAGCTGAAACGAGGCGGGTCCCCCCTGGGCGTCGAGCTCGAGGAGGATGCGCGGGAAGGCGAGCGAGGCGGCGAAGAAGAGCGCCGTGTTGCGACGTGCGTGGTCCAGCCGGGAGAGGAGCAGGTGCAGAGCCGCGGAGATGAGGCCGCGAATGATGGGCTGCGGGAAGGAAGATACACGCTCCATGACACTCTGGGGGGGAGAGGGGGGGAGAAGGAGGGGGGGAAAGAGTAGGTAAAGAGCGGCTGAAACGAGGCGGGTCCCCCCTGCGGGGGAACTCGAGGAGGATGGTGGGAATGCGAGTGAGGCCGCGAAGAAGAGTGCAGTGTTGCGGCGCGCGTGGTCCAGCGGGGAGAGGAGTAACAAGCGGGCAGAGCGGCTGAGATGAGCGCGCGGACGATGGGCTGGGGGAGGGAAGAGACATGCTCCATGACACTCTGGGGGGGTGGGTGGGGGGGGAAGATGGGAGGGGAAGGGGGTTGGGTAACAGAGGGGTGGGAGGGGAGGGGAGGAGGAGGGGAAGAGGGAAGCGGCGAGAGGAGCAGGTGCAGAGAGGCGGAGATGAGAGCCCAGATGAAGGGCTGGGGAGGATGTGGGCCATGCCTGGGGACGGGGGGAAATGAGCTGTGGCAAGACACAGATGGAGAAACAGAAATGGGAAGAGCTGTCTCTAGGGAGGAGAGCGGTGGGGAGAGAAAAACACGTCTCCATGGTGGGCAAACAGTTACCTGGATAGAGGCGAGGGCGAAGAACGCGACAGCAAGGCCGGGGAGTGTGTGGGGAACGCGGGGGAGCGAGAGCAGCAGCTGCACGCCGCCCCGGTCCACAAAGAGCGTGGCGAACTTGCGGTGAGCTGTGAGCGCACACACCAGCTTCAGCACGTCCGCTAGCAGCAGCACGCTCATGGGCCCGCTGCACGGCGCTGCTGCACCTGCCGTGGAGTCTCCAGCGCCAGATAAAACACCAGAAGCACTGCCACCCACACCGTCCGCACCCGAAGCAACAGCTGCACCAGTACCGGTTGCCCCAGCAGCAGCAGCAGCAGGGAGGGCCGCCCCGCGTCTGAGCAGCGCGAGGCAGAAGTCGACGCCCCTTTCGTGCAGCACGGGCCCCAGCACCTCCATGTACTCGCCCAGCGCCGCCAGCGTCTGCACCGCGTACCACTCCCTCAACTGCGCCAGCTGCGCGCGGGTGAGCTGCCAGGCGGGGCGAGCGGGAACGGAGATGGGGGAGGGGAGCGAGCGTGGTGGGGATGTGGTGTGTTGCTGTGATGCTCCTGGGGTTGACTGGGCGGTTCTTCCAGCGGGTTCCCTGGCTGCCTCTGTTTCTGTTTCGGTTTCTGGCGCGGCAATGGTTTCAGTGCCAGCTGCTGCTGCCCCTGCTGCTGCAGAGGAAGTGGCAGCTGCGGAGCCTGACCCTGGAGCCTTGCCCTTGCTTCCACTCACTGCCTGTGCCGCTTGAGTCACAGCATCAGCAGCGCTCCTAGCAGCAGCAGCCACTGCCTCGTCCCCTCCCCCCCCCTCCAGGGCGTCAGCCGCAGCCTGCTTGACGGACTCTGCTGCTGCCTCTACCGCTGCAGCCACCACATCAGCTGGAGCATTCGCTGCCTCTGCCTCCATTCTCGCTGCCTCCCATGCTGCCGCTACCGCCTCTGTTATGTCCACAGACCCCACCTTTACAGATGCCGGAGGGGGGAGGGAGCTCTCAGCCGCCATAGAACCCTTAACCCCGGAACCCCCAGACCCAGAACCCCCAGCCCCGAAACCTCCAACCCCTAACCCCTCAACCTCGGACCCGCCAGCTCCAGCAGCTGAAGCCTGTTTCCCCTTCCCTGCGCTCTGCTCTATCTTACTTCCCTTCAGCCCGGCCTTTCTACCTGCGCCTCCCCCTCCCCCTCGTCCTCTGCTCCCCAGGTCCTCTCTGCCCCCTTCTGTTGTCATCCCTGCTGCGTCTTTCAGCTTCCCAAGCGGGGAAAGGGGGCTGGGTGCAGCTTTTGCCGGAGTGGCCATTACCACATCCGCTTGTGCTGCGGCAATTTCACTCGCCCCCTCACCAAAAGCCTCTGTTTTTCCCCTCTCCTCTGCTGCTCTCGCCTCTCCAACGCCCCCTGCTGCTGCCGCTCCAGCAATCTGAGCCGCCGCCACAGCAGCAGCAGCGGTAGCAGCCGTACTGCTCTCCCCTCTGCTGCCACCCCCACGCAACTTGCTCGCTCGGCTCACAGGCGTTCCCATAGTCCCTGCCCCCGACACCCCCACTCCGCCTCCTCCTCCTCCCCCCTCGCCTCTTCCCCCCCCTGCGCCTGGAGCAGCAGCGCGCCCCAGCACTCGCTTGCGGAGGAGGCGGGCGAGGTGGGGGACGAGGCCCGTGCGCACCACCTGCTCCACCGCCGCCTCGTTGCTGGGGGGGAGGGGGAGAAGGGCAGAAAAGTAGTAGAGTAGTAAGGCGAGTGGTACAAGCTACGTCAGTGCTACGCAGGAGATACCAGGAGGGACTTACGAGGTGAGCGCCACAGCAACGAGGCCAGTGGAGAACGTTCTCAGCATGTCAGTCGCCAGCACGGACGACGCTCTCGCCCTCACACCCACACCACCGGCAGCAGCACCACCTGCAGCAGCACCGCCAGAACCAGCAGTACCAACGCCGCCAGTGCCAGCAGCAGCAGCAGCAGCTCCTCCGCCTCCCCCTCGATCACCTCCCGGACCCTCCTCCCCTGCGTCCTCCTCTTCCTCTTCTTCCTCCTCCTCCTCCTGCCCACCGCCAGCGCCACCCGCACCAGAAGCGGCAGTGGCAGTGGTCGCGGTGGTAGCCAGCGCGGGGGGAGGGGCTGTGCGCGTGGAGAGGGCGGCCCACGCAATGACCCGTTCCAGAATCCCCTCCTCGAAGACTCCGCGGTACTGAGAGTCCAGTGGGGTGGGGGCGGGTGGTGGTGGGGGGACGGGGTGAGGGGGGGGGGGGGGGGGGGGGGGGGGGGGGGGGGGGGGGTAGGAAATGCCTCGTTCCAGAGGTCGCTAATCGAGCACTCCGCGGCACTGCGAGTCCAGCCATGGGGAGAAGATGGCGGAGCAAGAGAAGGTACATGTGCAGAAGCACATATACGGGATGGGAAAAGGGGAGAAAGGGGGGATAGGGGAGAAAGGGGGGATAGGGGAGAAAGGGGGGATAGGGGAGAAAGGGGGGATAGGGGAGAAAGGGGGGATAGGGGAGAAAGGGGGATAGGGGAGAAAGGGGGATAGGGGAGAAAGGGGGGATAGGGGAGAAAGGGGGGATAGGGGAGAAAGGGGGGATAGGGGAGAAAGGGGGGATAGGGGAGAAAGGGGGGATAGGGGAGAAAGGGGGGATAGGGGAGAGGGGTGTAAGGGGAGGACGAGGTCAGCGTAGGGAGAGGAGCATGGGGACGAGATTGGGAGGACGCGGAATGGTCCAAAAAATCGGAAACGCTGGCAACGCGCCACGAAGCTTGTAGCCTAAGCAACTCAGCGCAAGGCTTTTCAGACGATGGTTGCAGCACAAACGGTTGTAGCACAAAGCCTTGTAGCACAAACGCTTGTAGCACAAAGGCTTGTATCACAAACGCTTGTAGCCCAAACGCTTGTAGCACAAAGGCTTGTAGCACAAACGCTTGTAGCACTGTGAAACGTAACGTACCACGAAGCTCATGGCACACGCGAGCAGCAGGCGAGCACCCGCTGCTCGCTCCTCCTGCGACCGCCATGACTGCAGCAGCAGCTTCGACGTCAGCAGCTCGTATAGATCGTCGTCCTCCTGTCGGACGAGGGGGGAAAGGGGGGAAGGGGGGGAAGGGGGGTTGGGGGAAGGAGGGGGACGGCAGGGGAGTGGGGAAAGAATGAGGCGACAGCGCAATACGGCGGTCAGAGAGTCTATTTTTGAGGCGCCTGAAAAAAAGAATGAGGTGACAGCGCAAAACGGCGGTCAGAGAGCAGCAGCTTGGACGTCAGCAGCTCGAACAGATCGTCGTCCTCCTGTCGGACGAGAAGGAGAAGGGGGGTCGGGGGAAAGAGACATTTCAAAACAGTACGAAACGGCGTTTGAAAAACAGAACGACACAGCGTGACCGGGGGGGGGGTTGGGAGGAAAGGGTTAGACGCGTGACTAGGGACGTACGCGCAGTGAGCTGACGATTCTCCCGATAGTGTAAGAGGCTCGAAGATTCGACGAGGAGAAACCCGCTTGCTGCTGATACCTGAGGTCGAAACACGGAACCGGAATACGTATCAGGGGCAAGTATGAAAAGCAGTTAATGACGGTCAGAAGCTGAAGAATTTCGGAATATCCGTGTAGAGGAGCAAGCTTGAAACATCACTGTCGAAACGGCGAAAATTAAACGGTGAAGTCTCGGTGCATTATTGTCAAAGTCTCTCACCATTGCTCCTCATCTTCGATAATCGCAGCGAGCCGATGCAAGAGACTCGTCTCGGGGTGATTCCCGCCAGCCACGATCTGCAGCACTAGCTCCCTCACTCTATTCAGCACTAACTCCGACGGCTCTCGTGGAGTCGCTGCGACCGACGGAACCGCTGACGTCGCCATGGCTGCTGATTGATCGACTCAAAGCTGATTAATAGACTCAAGGCTGGTTGAGAGCTTTAGCCCTGATGGGTAATTGGTGTCCCGAAAGTGCGACTACGGGGGTCCTCGGTTAGCGCTCCAAGCTGAATTTCAACCGTATCGCATCAGTCAGCTGGTAATAGCGGGCTGAGGAGCCTGTTCTGGCGTTTCGTACCGAAACCGACAGAAACTGATAAGCGAGTTTCGCGACATAACGCGATCAGTGCTCGGTCTGAGTTTGCGCTTCGCTCATGTCCAATAAAGGACCATCAAGACGACTAAGGGCGTTATCCTTATTCGTCGGTCTTAGCAAAAAACGACGAAGCCAGACAGGAACGACGAGTCGGGCTATCTCCGGTTCCTAGTCACAAGCCTCCTATTTTCAACTGAAGCCTAAAACTTGAACCACTTCGGGTAAAATGGTTTACTCGTTGCCATGGCGGCCTTGCAGGGATTCTTCTAGATCCGAGAAAGCGGAAATTCCCCTCTTCATGTTCCCCCCCCCAGGTCCTGACGGCTCCCCCCCGACAGGGCAGTCCTAGGAGCTCCCGCGCTTTCTCCCCATGTCGGGAAAACATGGCGGAGTGGCGGGGGTTTGGCTTGGGGAGTGGGATGCGGGGGGACAGGCCTGTGGTTTGTTTGCGGAGATCGCAGAGCGAGATTTCGCGAGCGTCTGCTTCATGTCTCATCGCTGGGCCAATCACGACCACGGGTCGATCGCCAAAAACGGATCATGCGAGCACAACACTGCAGGTCAAAGCACACTATCAAATACACGACTCCTACAGAAAATATTCAAGGATTTTCAAATACGTAGTTATCCATTCAAAGTGTTGAAGCAACATTGTGCCATTTGTCAACCGCATGTGAAACTGGTATTGAAGTAACTGTCGACGAGTATGCTTCAACTGGGGACGAGAGACAATAGAGGCGAGATGGAAAGGGGTGCATCCACACACGGCGGATGCACATGATCCCCAATTCCCAGTGCAGAGAATAAGGGAAATGTGGAGTGGAGTGATTGGAATGGGAGCTGAGCCACACGCAACTGGGGGGCTAAGAGGGGTGAGTGAGACCCTGAGTGTGGACTGGAGTGGGGAGAGTGGTGGGAAGAAATTGAGGGTTGAAGATGGGTGAAGAGAGAGTGAGAGAAAAGGGGGGGGGAAGGGAGAAATGTGAGAAGAGGGAGGTGGGGAAGAGAGTGGCGTGAGGCGCTGAGGGGTCGAGGGATGTGAACAAGAGAAAAGCTCGCGATTGCCTGTCGACACGGACAGCCTACAGAAACGCTAACTGCTTATTGAACTGTATGGAAGTAAGGGAGAATGTGAGGATGCAGGAGAGAATAGGGATTGTTCCTTCAGGCTAGCAGTCAGATGACCGAGACAGGCTGACGAATGAATGACCTCTCCAGGGTAAACTTGACGCCTCTGTGAAGCGTTTTTCTCAGACGCAAGAATATCAGTGTGCGGGTTGGAAAGCGCTTTAGCGAGATATCAGTGTAGACTGGTAACAATAAAGGGAAACCGAGGGTACAATGGGATTCCACGACGCAAATACGAGAAGGAAGAACCAGCAATGGCTGCACTCAGCTACAACGCGTCTTAAACCCTGCACCTGGCGTGTCTAAGATTAAGCGGTCAGGACCTTAACCTCCTCGTTCTCAAACCGCCAGACGGAAAGAACCACCGGCTATGGACCGTAGTCCTTAGTTCCACCCTAAGAGTCGACACGTAAGCCAGGCTTCCTGTCGCACACTACGTCCACCGAGGCGCCTTATAACGAGTCTAAGACGAAGCATCCTGAGCCTTCTCGTCCTCCTCTAGGCGCCAGACCGGGGGAGCCTCGGGCAACGGCCCGTAGTCCTTGGTTCCGCCGCGCTTCCTGTCCCACACCGCGTGCTTCTTCGGCCGCGTCGCCACGTGGCGACCCGTCGCCTTCTTGTTCACGTGGTGCGCCGACTCCACGTTTAGCCGCCGCGAAGATACCGGCGCGGTCGACGGCGAGGCGATCACAGCAGGGCACGTGGCCACGGAGGCGGCGAAGATAGGGAGGCCATGGTGGGTGTGGGGGTTGGCCGAGATAGCAGGGGTGGAGCAGCAGCAACGAATCCACAGAGCTCGCTGGGACGGGCGATTGAAAGCTGCGAACCATGAGATTGTCGCGCAGGCTGGGGGGAAAAAGCCAGGTTGGGGGGAAAGTTGGGAGAGAAATGGGCGGGTGGGGGAAAGAACGGATGGGGGTGATGTGGCGTGTAAAGCGGAAGCACCAGTGAGCGCAGCTGCGCAAAGGGCTAGGCGAAAGGGCGGGTGCCGTGGATGGGTCGACGTGGCACCATGGCTTGGGCTCAATGCCACATTGAAAGTTCACTGTTAGCTATTAGGAAACAGACTATTTATGGCACGGAAGAACCATAATCAAATCATCTGCTTCAAACAAATTGAGGTTCATATGAAGAAATTCTACAAGATAACAGGCAATAAAGAACAGAGAAGAGCTATACAAGAGGCTAAGAGCCTTAGAGCTACCAGTACATGTCACGGTGCAGTTGGAGAAACACTCCAACTTCGACAAACTCAGGCAGTACAAATATTCTAGGACTTGTTCTTGGCGTGCTTGATAAGCCAGTCAATAACGACATCAATGTTAGTCGTGTGCTTGCAGGAGATGCTGTAGCAGCACACTTCCCTGCCCTGCATCACCTGGTTCAATCCCCTGCACCACCACACAGACAAAAAGCTTATATTGAGGAAATTGTAGGAAGCGGAATGCCAATGCAGGAGAGCTCTGGGATATACCGATGAGCCTAACAGGACACCAGGAAAGAAAAACAGGAAACGGGAGAAAAAAAAATTATAAAGTAAGGCACTCACATAGCCTCAATAAGCGCATCCCTGGAGATGGCTTCTGCCTTGTCGCACTTGTTCCCCAGCAGCAGCAGCGGGATGCCGGCGAGAGAGGGTTTGCTGAGCAGCTCATGCAGCTCTCTGCGCGACACAGGGATGTTGTCATGGTCCGATGCATCCACCACATAGCTGAGGGAAATAAAAGGAAGGGGAGGGGGGAGAAAGGGGGGACGAAGGAGTGTAAGGTGCAAGTTGTAAGAGTACGAGTAATAGAAGAATCAGATCTCTGCAGGACGCTGGGACCTTGTCATGGTCCAATGCATCCACTGCATAGCTGGGATGGGGGAGATGGTGTGGTGTGTGTGGGGGGGGGGGGGAAGAGAGAGGAATGCAAGTTGTGGTGTATAAGTGATCGATGGAAAGACGCAGCACTCCGCACGATACAGGGATGTTGTGTTGGTCCGATGAGAGGGGTGGGGATACGCGATGAGGGAGAGGGAGAGGGGGAGGGGGAGGGGGGGGAGGGAGAGGGGGGGGGGAGGGGGAGGGGGAGGGGGAGGGGAGGGGGAGGGGGAGGGGGAGGGGGGGGAGGGGGAGGGGGAGGGGGAGGGGAGGGGGGGGAGGGGGAGGGGGAGGGGGAGGGGGAGGGGGAGGGGGGGGAGGGGGAGGGGGAGGGGAGGGGGAAGGGGGGGGGAGGGGAGGGGGAGGGGGAGGGGGGAGGGGAAGGGGGAGGAGGGGGGGGAGGGGGAGGGGGAGGGGGAGGGGGGAGGGGGAGGTGGAGGGGGAGGTGGAGGGGAGGGAGAAGGGGGAGGGGGAGGGGGAGGGGAGGGGGAGGGGAAGGGGAGGGCGAGGGAGAGGGAGAGGGAGAGGGAGAGGGAGATGGCCGCGGTTTGGTGCTTACACGATGGCGGACACGCCTCGGCAGTATCTCTCCCACATGCTTCTGAATCTCGGTTGCCCGCCCAGATCCCACAGCTTGATGCTCACATTCCCTTTCGTCACCTTGCGCATGTTAAAGCCCACCTGGAACGAAACAGAGCCAGGGAGAGGGGAGGATGAGAGCCCCGGCGGACCAAGAGGAAGGGGAACGTGACAGGGGACAAGCAACAGGCGTGTTTGATGGGTGTTGGCGGAACGGGGTGGGGTATGAAAGGAGCGAAATGATGATGTATGGAGCAACGTGGTGCGGTGCGGTGCGATGCAGCGAGGCATAGTGCGGTGTGCAGAATGGCATGGCATGGCATGGCATGGCATGGCATGTCATACCGTGGGGATCATGTCTTCATTGAAAGCCGCCAGTCTGCACAGACAAAAGGCAAGGGAGCACATGCCACAGCTCATCAGCCCATCAGCCCATCAGCCCATCAGCCCATCAGCCCATCAGCCCATCAGCCATCAGCCCATCAGCCCATCAGCCATCAGCCCATCAGCCCATCAGCCCAGCAGCCCATCAGCCCATCAGCCCATCAGCCCAGCAGCCCATCAGCCCATCAGCCCAGCAGCCCATCAGCCCATCAGCCCATCAGCCCAGCAGCCCATCAGCCCATCAGCCCATCAGCCCAGCAGCCCATCAGCCCATCAGCCCATCAGCCCATCAGCCCATCAGCCCATCAGCCCATCAGCCCAGCAGCCCATCAGCCCATCAGCCCATCAGCCCATCAGCCCATCAGCGCATCAGCCCACAATCCATGAGACCAACAGCCATCAGAGGGAGACGGAACACGTGCACACAACATTTGGCAGGACGGTCAGCAGATCACAATGGATGGATACAGCGGCGTGACAGGCGACGACGTCAGCGACAGGCGACGAGACTGGATCGATAGGTGCGCGCAGGTAGATCTGGTCGTGTCAATCGGAATGCGCGGCTCTTGCATCGTCGGCTCACCATGATCTGAAAGGCCCAGCCGGCGAATGTAAGTCTGAACGGCATACAGACTTACAGCGATGACGTGACGTTGACGAGCGACGTCTTTCCCGCGTGTTGATTGATCAACCTGCTAGCGATTACTGCGATGATCGACTGACTGCGACGAGCGACAGACTGCGACGAGCGACTGACAGCGACGAGCAGGCCTGCTACGGACTTACAGCGATGACGTTGACGAGCGACGTCTTGCCCGCGTTCTGAAGGCCGATGAGCGAGAGCTCCATCTCCTGCTGGAAGAAGAGACTGCGCCGCGACGCACATGATAGGGGATCGGGGATCGGGGATAGGGGATAGGGGATAGGGGGGAAACGGGAGACACGAGATGAGTTTTGAGTCTAGTTTTGAGTCGACTCAAACGTCACCAGGAAGGGACACACGGGAAGGAGGCAGCAGAGGGAATGCACGAGATGACTTTTGAGACACGAGACTCAAACGTCACCTCCTCGCACGTGATAGGGGATAGGGAGGAAACGGGAGACGCGAGACGGAGTATGGCTTCAGGAGTGAGAGAGAATCAGAAGCGAGAGGTCCATCTCCTGCTGGAAGAAGAGACTGCGACGGAGGACACGTGATACGGGACACGGGGTAGGGGGAGCGGGACACGGGGTAGGGGGAGCGGGACACGGGGTAGGGGGAGCGGGACACGGGGTAGGGGGAGCGGGACACGGGGTAGGGGGGGCGGGACACGGGGTAGGGGGAGCGGGACACATGGAACGGAGCATGCCTAAAAGAGCGAGAGAGGATGACTCGCGAGAGCTTCATCTCCTGCTGGACACACATGGTACGGGATAGGGGGGAATCGATTTTTGAGGCGCCTCAAAGATAGGGGGGAATCGATTTTTGAGGCGCCTCAAAGATAGGGGGGAATCGATTTTTGAGGCGCCTCAAAGATAGGGGCGAATCGATTTTTGAGGCGCCTCAAAGATAGGGGCGAATCGATTTTTGAGGCGCCTCAAAGATAGGGGGGAATCGATTTTTGAGGCGCCTCAAGGATAGGGGGGAATCGATTTTTGAGGCGCCTCAAGGATAGGGGGGAATCGATTTTTGAGGCGCCTCAAAGATAGGGGGGAATCGATGTTTGAGGCGCCTCAAAGATAGGGGGGAATCGATGTTTGAGGCGCCTCAAAGATAGGGGGGAATCGATGTTTGAGGCGCCTCAAAGATAGGGGGGAATCGATGTTTGAGGCGCCTCAAAGATAGGGGGGAATCGATGTTTGAGGCGCCTCAAAGATAGGGGGGAATCGATTCTTGAGGCGCCTCAAAGATAGGGGGGAATAGATGTTTGAGGCACCTCAAAGATAGGGGGGAATCGATTCTTGAGGCGCCTCAAAGATAGGGGGGAATCGATTCTTGAGGCGCCTCAAAGATAGGGGGGAATCGATAAATTGCACACATGGTACGGGATAGGGAGGAATCGGAACACAGGAGACGGGGAATGATTTTTGGAGTGCGAGAGGAAAATACGCGAGAGCTCCATCTCCTGCTGAAAGAACAGACTGCGCCGCGACGCACATGACACGGAGATAGCAGGTAAGCGGGAGGCACGAGAGGGGGAGCACGGCCTCAGGAGTGAGAGGAGTGAGGGAGGACACATGTGACTGCGGAGAGCTCCACTTCGGAGAGCTCCACAGAATGCTTTGCGACGCGAGCGATGCGGGACCGGAGGTGCGGCACATCAGCGTACGGACATGAGGTACGGTACAGGGGACACATGAAACGGAGTACGGCTTGGACCGTGAGAGATGATGATACGCGAGACGTGTCATGCCCTGCTGGACGAACGGAAGCGTGCTGGACCCGGGATACGGGAGAGCGCGCGGCGTAAGGGCGTCAATGGGCGAAGTGCTAATGCCACCAGGATAATAAAAGGTCACAGTACCGATGCTCTGACGAGATCTCGGAACGGCGACGCAAACAGCACACAAGGTCGAGGCTCGGACACGCCGAAGCCGCCGAGCCGAACGTACCTAAAGCGCCATCATCGTGCCGACTGGACGGGATCTAGGACCCGACCTAAAAGCATAGTGCGAGCGAACCGAACGTACCTGCGTAACCAATTAAGAACGTATTCCCATAGCGCCATCATCGTGCCGGCTTGACGGGATCCGGAAACCGACCTAAAAGCCTAGTAAGAGCGACGAGAAGGAGGCCAAGTTTAGAGACCTCTCAGAACTTGACGAGATTTAGGAACCGGCCTGAAAGGCGTAGTAAGAGCAACGAGAAGGACACGACGCCTGGTAGAAACGAGGAGATGAAGCCGGCCCTGCTAGAAGTGAAAAGGAGCGAAGCCGACCTAAGGAGGAAAGCGTCAACACAGACGAGGGAAGCGACGAGTTAGGATGAAAAAAGAGGATGACCTAGGATGAAGAGTTGGTGACAGACAGGTGCGACAGTTTGTAGGTGGACAGGATGACAATTTTCTATTTACCAATAAACTGTATTTCGTCCAATGAACATGTCGAGATGGCCGAGTTGGTCTAAGGCGCTGGATTAAGGTTCCAGTCCGAAAGGGCGTGGGTTCAAATCCCACTCTCGACAGTTTTCTTTGCCTGGAGTTGTGGGTTAGGGAAAGGGTTTTAATATCTTTATCCAGATGATCAGGATCCAGGACATGACAGGCGCGGCCTGGTGAGCTTGTGACGTGCCACTGCCGAGCCAAGCCCAATGTCACTTTGCGCTGAGCTTGTTCCGCCGACACCCAGACCGAACCAGTATGGCTGACACCAGCCGAACCAGAACTCCCCTGGAGTCTCCGAAGGTGGTTCGGGATTCAAGATGTGGAGTTGGAGCACACAATTGGATCCCACTTGAAAGTGGTGTGCTCACTTGGTCTCTGCTGGGTTGGCTCACAAGTACTAGCTGCTTTCTAGTTATTTTGCCTCACTAGGGGTGCACTGGTGCTAGTGGCTGAAGCGATTCTTGAGGATTCTAGTGTCTAATTCCTCGCTAGTTTTGTTCCCTCTCGATACTGGCTGCTACCGCATTGGCTGGAGGCTTCTCACGGTCTAGATTCCTTATTATATTGCCAATATTGCGGACCTTCTAGGCTAGCTCACTCGTTTCCTTCCGATGGCGAGTCAGCCATTGCAAGGAGCGGATCCCGCCGCTGCAGCCGCTAGTGCTGCTCCACCGCAGCATGTCGCTCATGCTGCTCCGCCGCAGCATCAGGGGGGAGCGCAGGCGCAACAAGCCGCTGGTTACCAGCATGCAATGCACGTGATGCAGATGCAGGGACACGTGGCGAACGCTGGTGCAATGCCGCAGGGATACCCTCAACAGGTGAGGGATAGTCAACGCGTTTAAGGCTTAATTTCTCCGAAAGTAGTGAGATTGATGCCGCTTTTCAGGATATTAAATTAATAGCTTAATCCAAGTGAAAACACTTTTTTTTTTCTTCTTGATCCCCGATAACTGCTCGAATAATCTTTCGTTGAATAAGTCGATCATTTCTCGGATGCCGAGCGAGACTGTTCCGCGTTATGGTCGCAATCGCAATCCGCGATAGGAACTCCTTCGCTGACCTGGTTCACCTGAATCGAGTCATCTGGTCATGATCGATCTCCCTCCTCTGGTCATCTGATTTCTTTCTCCTGGTGCCCCCTCCTGGTTCCTGAATTTGCAGGGTATTTTTTAGAATTCTCAAAAATACCCTGCTGGTTCACCTGAATCGAGTCATCTGGTCATGATCAATCCCCCTCCTCTGGTCATCTGATTTCTTTCTCCTGGTGCCCCCTCCTGGTTCCTGAATTTGCAGGGTATTTTTTAGAATTCTCAAAAATACCCTGCTGGTTCACCTGAATCGAGTCATCTGGTCATGATCAATCCCCCTCCTCTGATCATCTGATTTCTTTCTCCTGGTGCCCCCTCCTGGTGCCCCTCGTGATTCCCCCTCCTATTTCCCGCTCCTCAAACTGTTTCTTTTATGAATATTACTCTTTCGCATTGCAGGTGCCTGGGTCGTACCCGATGTACGCCATGGGTCCCATGGGGCCTGTTATGGTCAACCCTCAGATGTACGCGGCCTACATGCAGAACATGCAGAACATGCAGAACATGCAGCACATGCATCCCCAGTTCGCTGCTCAAGCTGCCGCCGCCGCCCAGAAATCCGGCGCAGCAGCAGCAGCGGCTGGTGCCCCGGAGGGAGGCTCGGCAGCAGGAGGCTCGGCAGGAGCAGGCTCGGCAGCAGCCGGTGGGGGGATTGACGCGTTTGCGAGTCTGCTTGGTAGCACGGATCGTGCTATGCTGGCTAAAGCAGGGGAGGCTGCCGCCCAGAAGATGCATGCTAAGGGCGGTAAGGGCCAGGGGGAGGAGGGCCATGGTGCGATGGGAGAAACCATGCAGCATCAGCAGCAACATCAGCAGCAGCAGCCGCAACAGCAGGGAGGAGGTCAGCCTCTCTCACCTGGCGCCAAACCCCATTCAGCCGCACCAGCAGCAGCAGTGCCACCAGCAGCAGGCATGCCTGCAGGGATGCCCCAAGGAATGCCCCAAGGAATGCCCCAAGGAATGCCCCAAGGAATGCCGCAGTACCCGCACTACGCCTACTATCCTGGCGCAGTATCCTGGTGGCCCCAAGGTGCCGCCCCAGGGGCCGTGCCTGGCGCTGCTCCTGGCGCAATCCCAGCAGGTGCTCCAGGTGCTGCTTCAGGTGGAACTCCAGGTGCAATCCCAGGTGCCGGCCCAGGTGTTGCTTCAGGTGGAACAGCAGGAGCGGTGTCAGGAGCAGTGCCAGGCGAAGGAGGAGGAGAGAGCGGTGGAGCTAAGGTTGCAGCAGCACCGCCAGATGCGCCAGCAGCTAAGGTGCCGGCTGCTGCGCCTGCAGTGGTGGCCCCTCAGCCGAGGAATCTTGCTGCCCCTATTCCGCTGTCGCTGTTTGGTGAGGAGGAGGAGGCAGAGGAGGTGGAGGAGGAGGAGAGTAAGCAGGAGGGAGAAATAGCGCCGCCTGTTGCTTCTGCTGCTGATGGTGTAGCCGCACCTGGACCAGCCGTGGCGGAATCGGCAGCAGCAGCATCGTCACTTGAAGCTGATAATGACGATGACGATGATGACTTCGGAGATTTCTCGTCGGTACCGTCTGCTAGTGTGGTCTCTGCCACTTCTGCGGATTCCGCTGCCTCCACTGCCGCTGCTACCACCACCGCGCCCACTGCTGCCGACTTTGCCCCTACTGGTGCTCCAGTGGACTCAGGAGCAGCTGCTGCATCTGCAGCTTCAGCTGCTGCTGTGCCTCCAGCAGAGGAGGACGAGGACGACTGGGGGGATTTCTCAGAGTCATCAACACCTGCGCCTGCTGCAGCAGCACCTCCCCAGGCTGCACCTCCCCCTGCTGTGCCTCCCGCCTCTGCCTCAGCTGCTGTGCACCAGCCGGCGCCTGTTCCATCCCCCGCGTCCTTCCTTGGGCCCATATCCCTGGCTGCTTTCCAAACCACAGCACCAGCACCAGCACCAGCAGCACCAGCAGCGGTGGAAGCAGCAGCTGTACCAGCAGCAGAGGCAGAAGCAGCAGCAGTGGCAGCAGTAGCTGCAGCAGCGGTACCAGCAGGCATGGCATTTGACCCTGACGACGACTTTGGTGACTTCTCCTCCTCCGCCTTCGGTTCAGCCGCCCCTGCAGCAGCAGCGCCAGTACCAGCAGCAGGCATGGGACCTGGTCCTGATGACGACGATGACGACTTTGGGGACTTCTCCTCCTCCTCCCAAGCAGTCTCCTCGTCTATCTTCGCCCCCGCAGCTACGGGGTCCTTAGCTCCGTCCAGTGACTCCAAGCCCCACATTCCATCTCCGGGCTTTGGAGCCTTCGCTCCCCCTCCTGGCACCGCCGCTGACGCTGCCCCTGCTGCTTCTGGTGCTGCTTCAGCAGGAATTCTTACCAGCGTAGACCCCGCTGCTGATTCTGGCCAAACGATGGCACCAAGCAAAGAGATTTCCTTTGATGATGACGATGATGATGACTTTGGGGATTTCGCAGGAACCACTGCAGCTGGAGGAGCTGTGGATGCTGCCAGTCTAGCCACCACTGCGGGTACGCTTTCCTTTTCCCCTGATTTTGTGGGGGTGGACCTCAGCAGCACCACGGTTACCCCTGAGCCGTCCATCCGCTTGGATGGGTCAGATGCAGCGAATCCAGTCCTCGTGCCGAGCAATTCTGTGGCAGCAGCAGCAGAGGCAGCAGCGCTAGCAGCAGCAATGTCAGAGAATCATGCTCCTGCTGCTGCTGCTACTGACGGGGGGGCTGCTGGCGTTGCTGCTGCTGGTCCTATTCCGCTCTCGCTCTTCGGTGATGACGTGGCAGATGCTGAGCTGGAGAACGCTGAGCTGTCACTTGGGCAGTTCCCGTCCGCTGGCAGCAAGCCAGCAGCAGAGCATGCAACAGGCGTGGGTGCAGGCCAGGAGCCATCTGCTTCTGCCGCTGCCGGTACCGCTGCCTCTGGTGCTGCTGCTGGTAGTGCCAAGTCAGGGAACCTTATGGACTTGCTCTCGTCTCTCTATGGCAGCTCTGCGACGAGCTCTGCGGGGGGTGCAGGAGGCGCAGGAGGAGCATCAGGAGCAGCAGGGGGGGCGGCAGTCGGGGGAGCAGGAGCAGGAGGGAGGCTGGAAGGGGGCCGGCTGGGGCAAACTTTCTCAACTGGTCGGGTGCCTTTGGCTATGGCGTCTGCAGCAGGATACGGGGGTCTGTTCGGGCTGCTGTCCCCAGGGACGCCACCTGCGGATGTGCCTCTAAGGGGGTCGGTTAGTGAGCAGGTGCGGCAGAGGGGGCGGGGAGGGGGGCGGGGGGATTGCTGGCGCAGGCAGGGGAAGGCGTGGGGGGAGGATTGGGGGGGGAAGAGGGGGAAGGTGGGAGCGGGCTGGTGGGCGGCACAGGTTTGTCCTTTGCTGCAATTGACGGCGATGGTACTGGTGCCGGTGGTGCTAGTGGGGATGCTGCTGCTGCAGCAGCTGCTGCTGCAGCAGCTGCTGCTGCTAGTGCTGCAGGTTTATCTGGTGCAGGTTCTTCTGCTCCAAATGCGTCCTACCGCAGCAGCGGCCTCCCAGGGGGCGGCCTACAGGGCCTGGCCACAGACCAAACCCTCCCCATAGTCAGCTCCCAACTGGGGGAGGGCGTATTCAGCGAAAGCATTGCTGCAGCCCTGGCTTCCGTCCTCCAGCCGACCGTAGTCCGCCTGCCCAGCTCAGTCTCCCAGGAGCGGTGGGAGCAGACACTAAGGGAGTTAGCTGAGGGGGCGGAGAGTGTGGAGAGGAACGAGTTTGGGCGCCTGACGGGGGAGCTGGTGAGGGAGGGGCGGATGGAGGAGGCTTATGCGTGCCGGCTGCACGCTGCTGCGTTCCAGCTGCTGCCCGACTGCCAGACGCAGTATTCCATGGCGCTGGGGGATGGACGGGTGGAGGCTGCTGCTGCTGTGAGAGAGGATATGAAGGTCAGTGCTCTCTCGTGTTCATTCATGCTCATCCATGAGATTTAAACCCGGCTGCGTTCCAGCTGCTGCCCGACTGCCAGACGCGATACTCCATGGCGCTGGGGGATGGGTGGGTGGAGGCCGCTGCTGCCGTCAGAGAGGATATGAAGGTAAGAATCAGTGCTCTCCCGTGCTCTCTCATGCTCTCGCGGGCTCTCCCGTGCTCTCTCATGCTCTCGCGGGCTCTCCCGTGCTCTCTCATGCTCTCGCGGGCTCTCCCGTGCTCTCTCATGCTCTCGCGGGCTCTCCCGTGCTCTCTCATGCTCTCGCGGGCTCTCCCGTGCTCTCTCATGCTCTCGCGGGCTCTCCCGTGCTCTCTCATGCTCTCGCGGGCTCTCTCGTGCTCTCTCATGCTCTCGCGGGCTCTCCCGTGCTCTCTCATGCTCTCGCGGGCTCTCCCGTGCCCTCTCATGCTCTCGCGGGCTCTCCCGTGCTCTCATGCTCTCGCCGGCTCTCCCGTGCTCTCTCATGCTCTCGCGGGCTCTCCCGTGCTCTCTCATGCTCTCGCGGGCTCTCTTGTGCTCTCTCATGCTCTCGCGGGCTCTCCCGTGCTCTCTCTTACTCTCGCGCGCTCACACATGGTACTTACAACCTCTTCGCCATCTCCTCTCCTGGTAAGCATAGAGCTTTTCTAAGGTGTCACTGAGGGAGTGAGGGAATGAGACTGATCACACCATGTTAATGACAAAGTCTACACGGAGACTGTGCATGTCCTGGTGGTTTTTGAATCAACTCAAGAGCTGGCATGGAGACGGTGCATGTCCTGGTGGCTCCAGCTAGCACTCGGCATCACCTCATCTCTCGATCCGTCTGCCCCTCTGTCACAGTACCTCCTATCCCTTTCTTGCGCCTGCAGTGGATGGAGACTGTTTTGGGCGAATTCGAGACAATTTTATAAATCCTAAAAAGTTTTCCTCTCTGTTTCCCTGTTGTGCTTGCAGCGGATGGAGAGTGTTCTGGGCTGATTCGATTCACTTATTTCAAATTCTATAAAATCACCCTCTTCATTGCTCCGTTGTGCTTGCAGCGAATGGAGACAGTTCTGGGCAGTCCTGCAGCCGTGGAAGGGTGGAGGGAGAGGAAAGAACCTTCAGCAGCAGCACATACTGTAACAACGGACCAGGAGGATGGAGGCAAAGCAACGAAAGAGGGTGGCACAGCGGAGAAAGAGGCATCAACGGAAGGGATGGACGACGGCACGGCAGGAACTGAGCCTGGATTGGAAGGGACAGCTGGCGTCGCAGCAAACTCCGAGGAAGGTGAGGGAGTGGATGACTGACGCTTGATCTTGAGAATTCCCTAGCATCCTCTTCTTTCAAGAATTGCCAAGCATCTTCGTATTTTGAGAATCTTAAAACGGTTCACTCTGTTGGCCCTGTTGACCCTGTCTGCTACAGCTGGAGCAGCACCTGCTACAGCCAAAGTGGCTGAAGGGGCAGCGGACAGCAAGCCTAAGAGGGACGTGGCGTCCCTGCGGTGGGACGAGCGGTCGGTGGGAGATATGGGGGAGCTGCTGGGGCGCAGTGCAGGGGACGCCAGGGCGGCTGCTTTTGAGGCGGAGTTTAAGCAGCAGGAGATCTGCGATCTGGTGAGTGCTGCTGACGGTGAACGACCAGAAGGGAATGCTGAGAACGTAAGTGCTGGACGAGCCAAACTAGGGGGTCAGTGGTCAGACGGAGAGTCTGAGGAGGGACGTGGTGCTTCTGTGCTGCTGGGAGAGCTGCTGGGGTGCAGCTCAGGGGACGCCAGAGCGGCTGCCTTTGAGGCAGAGTTCAAGCAGCAGGAAATGTGGGATCTGGTGAGTGCTGCGATTGCACGCAGGGGACTGGATGGGGCATTGGTGGGACCAACGGTTGTTGGGAGGTGACTTTTGAGTCGATTCAAAAGTCACCTTGTACCCAGGGGACTGGGTGGGCCATTGGTGGGACCAACGGTTGTTGGGCAGGCAGCATGGGGGAGAGAGCGCAGGGGACGCCAGGACTGCTGCTTTTGACTCCGAGTTCAAAGGAGCACCAGCAGTCCTGCTGTGAGGTCCTGGGCAGCACTAACTGACTCCCTGCTCACACCCCCCCCCCCCCCCCCCCCCCCCCCCCCCTCAGGCCGCCAAGGACCTCACAGCAGCGCTGCTGGTGCACATAAGAGCTGTCTTCGGGTTCAACGTATACCCAGCTTCGCCCCATAGCCATCCCAATCCTTTCTGCTCTGTTGTCCCCTCCCCCCCAAGGCCGCCAAGGACCTCACAGCAGCGCTGCTGGTGCACCGAAGAGCTGTCTTCTGGTTCAACGTGCTCTCGGCAGTTTCTGCAGCTGAGGCAGCGTCGTACGTCCGGTTGTGGGGGCTGTGGCAGCGCGGTGTGCCGATGTGTTGGAGGCAGCAGTGGGGGTGAAGGAGAAGGCTGAGGCGGATGGGCCTGACACGCTCTCCGCCCTGCTTGCTGCACCCAAGGTCAGTATCGGTATTGGGGAGACCCCTTTGAGTAGTGGCTCGGTGTGCTGATGTGTTGGAGGCAGCAGTACGTGTGACACGCTTTGTGCTCTGGTTGCTTGCTGCACCCAAAGGTCAATTTCGGGGTGAATTAGATAGTCTCTCATTTAGATAGTCATCCCCTTCACCTCCCTCACTCCCCTTCTTCCTCCTTCCTCTTCACATCCCCCACTCCTCCCCCCCTCAGCACGTGACTATTTTGCAGCCATCACCCAGACCTATGGTGTGCTTGTAGTCATCGCTGCCTGCGCCCAGCTGCACCGACCCTGGCTTGCGGTCAGGCTCGGCACAGGCTCGGCAGGACCGCCAGCAGGTTCGGGTGAACCTGGGAGCATGGCAGGGGGAGGTTCGGGGGAGGAGGTGCAAGGGGGAGGGGATGGGGAGGGGGATATACTGTGGGCACACTTGCTTAGGGGGCAGGCTGCATGGCAGAATGGAGGTTTGGAAACGGTGGCCAGTGAGGTGCTGCCACGTGTCATGCTGCCGTTGTCATGGTCTGACGTGGAGAAGGTGCTGGAAGGTGCTGAACTGGCAGCGGTGCAGCGGGCTGCTGAGCTGGCGCTGGAAGGCCGGCAGAAGCACATGGGGCTGGTGGGCGGGTCGGGGACTCTCCTTTGTGCACTCACTCGGCTCCCCATTTTTGCATTCACTTGTAAGTTGATTCATGAAAGAGTTCACCTGCTTGAAGAAAAAATTCCCATCAATTCATGTGCCTATTGGCTGGCACATTATTGAGTGAGCCTGTATGTATCATAGCCTGCTCAATTCCGAGACTCACCTCACACCGGTACTGGTGTAAGGAGTACTCATCCTCGTACCACCCACATTTCGTGTATTCCTATGCTTTCTTCCGTGTCTTACGCAGCGGTGGCAGCAGTGGAGTGGTACGGCCAGCGCTATTTGCTCCCAGTGGCCAATTTCTGGGCGAGCCACATCTCAAATGCGAGCCCCTTGATGCTTGTTGCTAGCTGAAACCAACTCCAAAGCAATGGGACTAAAACCAAGCTCTAACTTGATGCATTATTCTATGCACTGATTTCAACTACTCTCGCTTTATAAGAAATCTCACTAGCTGTGATATTTGACTTGTTGGCGAATTCTTGAAAGAAGAGGATGAATCCCCTCGTTTCCCCCTACACAATGCTTGAAAGAAGGGCACTTTTCATAGGAATCTCCTCGTTTCCCCCTACCACTGCGCCACTCCAGACCCTGCACTTGGTCGTTTGGGGCCCAGCCACCGTCTCTGGGGCGCGTCGAGAGCGCTACTTTCTAGTACTTGTCGACGACTACACGCGCTACACCACGGTGTTTCCCCTGGAGTGGAAGGCCGACGTGCTTGACGTTCTTATCCCGTGGGTCATAGTTGCACCCGTCCACCTTGGCCTCCCAGTGTTTCATCTCCACTCCGATCGTGGCGGCGAGTTTGCCTCCGGTCAGCTTGGTTGTTTCTGTCGTGCGGAGGGTATCACCCAGTCGTACACCCTGCCGGACTCCCCGCAGCAGAATGGGGTCGCTGAGCAACGCATCGGTTTGGTGATGGAGGTCGCTCGTACCTCCATGATCCATGTCAGTGCACCCCATTTTCTGTGGCCGTTCGTTGTTTGCTACGCCGCTCACCAGCTTAGCCTGTAGCTACACTCTCAGCGGCCGTAGGTTTCCCCGACCCTTCTTTGGACTCGGTTCCATGGTGACGCGTGTGCCATGTCTGGGGCTGCCTCGCTTACGTTCGTGCCTCTGGCACGGACAAGCTCACTGCCCGCGCTGTCCCCTGTGTCTTCCTTGGTTTCCCCCTTGACGTGTTTGACTGGCACTACTACCACCCGCCTTCTCACCGCTTCTTTCACTCGAGTGACATCATTTTTAAGGAGTCTGTCTCCTTTTACCAGTGCTTTCCCCATCGAGGTCTCTCGGTTTCCCCGCACAGGTTTCTGGTTCCCACTCCCTCGGTAGCCCCTGCTCCTCTCCCTCTCCATCCTGCCCCATCAGGTGTGTCTTACGTCACTCCCTTCCTGTCACTTGTCCCACTTGAGGAGTCGGCTGACTCAGGGGGTCCCGCTGCTTCAGTTTTGCCGCCTATCTCCGCCCCGTTGTCCCCTCCTCCGCCTCCGCCGCCGTCGCAGCAGCCTTCGCCTTCGCCGCCGTCGCAGCCGCAGCCGCAGCAGCTGCCAGGGTCCGTGAGTTCTGGGGGTGGGGGCGTATGGGAGGGTGCTAGTCCTGGTGTTACTATCGTGGCTTGTCCCAACGATCTCGGGGATGGCATCGGTGCTGGAGAGGGTTCTCGTTCTAGGGTTGTTGGTTCTGGGGGTGCTAGTCATGGGGTTACTGTTGTGACTTGTCCCGGTGGTCTCGGTGGTGGCCCCGGTGCTGGAGAGGGTTCTTGTTGGGGGTGTTGGCGTGGAGTGTCCTGGAGGTAGCGGTGGTGAAGCTCGAGGTTCTGGTGTCGGCGTGGAGCAGCAGTAGCAGAAGCCGCAGTCGCCACCGGTGTCCGCCCTTCGCCTCCTCGGCCTTCCCTCCCCTGACCACCTGCCCGTGCCTCCCCCGCCGCCGCCTCCCCTGCCTGTCCACGGCCCTGTCTTTCCTCTGCTCTCGATCTCCTCCTATGTCTCCTCCCCTGTCTCCTGACCCGACGCCTCCGTCTCACGTCTCGTCTCGCCGTCCCTCCGGTGCTCGTCTTGTCTCCCCTGTTCAGCGCTCCCACCCTATGTTGCTTTGTTCCCACGCGTCTTGTCCTCCCCTCCTCCCGTCGCCTCCTCCGTCATCACTTGTTGTCGCTCCGCCTCCTCTGCCTGACTTCCTTTGTGCCGCTAGCCCCCTTGTTCCCGAGTCCTTGCCTCCCTTCTTACCGACCCGTCTGTTCCTGTCTCGAGTCTTGACGCGCTTGTCGCTGCCGTCGCTGACTTTGCCTCTACCCACCGCCCTGACTACGCCACCGCTTTGGTCTCTGACCCTGCTCGTCCTACGTCCGTCGAGGGTGCTCCTACCCTTGGAAGTAACGTCCAACAGTACGAGCTTACTTTCTGCCCGAGGTCGGGCCTCATCTCTGCTCCATGCTGTTAGTCCCTAAGGGGGACCCATGCGTCTTTGACATCCCGACCCCTCGCACCTACGCTGAGGCGACCTCGGGAGTCTGGGCCTCTCAGTGGATAGCTGCCATGGAGCCGGAGATGGCATCTTGGAGATCCACGGGCACCTACGCCAACGCAGCTCCTCCACCTGGGGTGAACGTAGTCGATGGCCGGTGGCTTTTCAAGGTGAAGCGCCCTTCTGAAGAGCCGCCGGTGTTCAAGGCGCGCTACCTGGCTAGAGGCTTCAGTCTGCGCGAGGGTGTTGACTTCTTCCAGACCTTCGTCTCGACCCCAAAGATGACTATACTTCGGGCGCTGCTACACGTTGTTGAATAGCGTGACTACGAGCTGCACTCTCTCGACTTCTCGACGGCGTTTCTTCAGGGCAGTCTGCACGAGCAGGTCTACATGCGTCGCCCGCCACGATTCACCAGCCCCTTCGCCCTAGGGACCCAGTGGCTCCTCCGGCGCCTGGTTTACGGCCTGCGGCAGGCGCCGCATGAGTGGCACGACATGCTGCGCGCTACGTTCGCTGACCTGCAATTCTTCCCGTTGTCTGCAGACCCTTCGCTCTTCGTTCATGCTAACCAGAAGCCGTTCTACATCCTTCTCTACGGAAACAACCTGGTCATTGCTACTGCACACAGAGACGCACTGGCCTCCGTGAAGGCTGAGCTGCTGAGGAGACACACCTGCACTGACCTAGGAGAGCTGCGCTGCTACCTTGGGAGATCTCCGGGGACAGAGCAGTGCGCACCATCCCTCTGATACAGTCACACTTGGTGCGCCAGGTCACGCTTGGTGATTCAAAGGCTCGTTCTTCAGTTCTCCTCCGCACAGCCCACACCTCTGCCAGTAGATTACAGGCTCTCGGCTCCTGTTCCTGAGGAGTCAGTAGAGCCTAGTGGTCCTTACGCAGAGCTGGTGGGTTACCTTATGTACCTGATGACTTGCACTCGTTCTGATCTCGCATACACTCTCAGCATCCTGGCTCGCTTTGTGGCCATAGGCCGACACCAACCACAGCACTGGTCGGCCGCTAAGTGGGTTTTGCATTATCTAGCAAGTACATCGGGCATGGGGCTAGTGCTAGGAGGACACACGCTAGGTAGGTGCGTACGCTTAGAGGGTACAACCCCTTAGACAAAACCAACATATTTGCATCATTCTAATCATTCATTCTAACTTTGATATGGTATCACGCTAGGTTAGGTCTCCCCCGCCCACCCCCGCTTCCGCCTTAGGCCTAGTCCTAGCCGCCCCTTAGCGCCCCGCTGGCCCTGTACGCCCCGCTGGCCCCTTAGAGCCCCGCTGGCCCCGTTCGTGCCTCACAAGCCCCGTTCGCGCCTCTCTAGCCCCGTCGAGCCCCGCTAGCCCCGTGCCGCCCGCCGGCCCCGTCCGCCCCGCTGGCCTCGTTCGCCCCGCTGGCACCGTGCGTACCCCGCTAGCCCCCTCGCGCCCCTCTAGCCCTGTGAGCTCAGCTGGCCCCGTACGCGCCTCCGGTTCCGGGCGCCCCACTGGCCCTGTTGAGGGCAGATCAAAGCACATCCAGCCGCGGTACTTCCTCCCGCGCGAGCTGCAGCAGCGCCGCCAGGCCCGCGTAGTACACTTGGCCTAAGGTGGCAACACAATTGGTATCTTTACGAAGGCGCTTGCGCCTAAAGATCATCAGCGGCACTGTGTACAGCTTGGTCTAGTTCCTTTAGCTTCTCACTTGCTAGGACCTTGATGGTGTACTACTTTTATATTATCTTGACTGGCCTTGTGACCCTTGTCCAATTGGCTGGACTAGTAGTGCCGCCCTGGATTGCTCTTGTTTAGTTTGTACTATTGCTGACTGGTCTTCGGACCCCTGCCTCAGAGGTTGGACTAGTAGTGCCACCCTGAGCTGTGTGCCTCTTGCCAGGCATTGCTGTCGTGGCACTGGGATAACCTTGTCGATCCTCTCTCTCTCTCTCTCTCTCTCTCTCTCTCTCTCTCTCTCTCTCTCTCTCTCTCTCTCTCTCTCTCTCTCTCTCTCTCCTCTCTCTCTCTCTCTCTCTCTCTCTTTCTCTCTCTAGGGAGGGTACTGAGGAGGCTTTCCTCCAGGAAGGTGGATATACGGAGCCTAACCCTCTTGATGGCATCTGAGCTCACTTCCCTGAGCTCACTTCCCTAAGGTGAGCTCACTACCCTGAGCTCAATTCCCTGAGCTCACTTCTCTGAGCTCACTTCCCTGAGCTCCATTTGCTGAGGTGTGCTCACTTCTCCGAGCTCACTTCCATGAGCTCACTTCTCTGAGCTCACTTCCCTGAGCTTACTTTCTGAGATGAGCTCACTTCCCTGAGCTCACTTCCCTAAGCTCACTTCTCTATGCTTTCTTCTTTGAGCTCACTTCCTTGAGGTGAGCTCACTTCTCTAAGCTCACTTCCCTGGGCTCACTACCCTGAGGTGAGCTCACTTCCCTAAGCTCACTTCCCTGAGCTCACTTCTCTGAGCTCACTTCACTAAGGTGAGCTTACTTCCCTGAGCTCAATTCCCTAAGATCCCAGTGGTTAGGGCTGGTGACTTTATGACTACTGCCCCTCATCTAGCCTAGGGGGTGTGTCAAACATTTTTTGTACGTCTTATAGACTAGATAGGTGGGTATAACCCCTTAGACAAAACCAACCTGTTTGCATCATTCTAGTCATCCATTCTAACTTTGATAGTCCTATGTTGGGGATATAGCAGTCGAGAGAAGCAAGTGAGGGGAATCGGAAATAGGTGAGTGAGAAGGAAGTGAGGGAAGCGGGTGAGGACAGCACATTAGACCAGCAGGTGAGGAAGCAGGTACCGTAAGATAGAGTTGTGAGAAGCAGGTGAGAGGCGACGAAACCAAGCAAGAAGGCACGTTCTGTTAAAAGGCTAGCTTAGCTAGAAAGCTAGGAAAGGCGTGAGGTTTAGCTAGGAGGAGCCATGGAGTGGCGTGAGGTTTAGGAAGGAGAAAAGTTGAGGAAAGAAAAGGAGTTGGAATAGAAAGAGAGAGGCATACAAGGAGGGGATTGTACCCTCTACAGTAAAGTTCGGTAACCTACCAAGCCTAACAATTATATAACTCAATATATAATTTTAACACACCCCCTAAGCTTGGTAGTCACAAGCCCACACACACCCCCACACCCCCTAACCTAGCACCCCCATTCCCATCAGCCACAACGACTCCATGAGGGCCCACAAGGCCTTGGAGATGGTGACGGCGGCAGTCTCGGCCGCGGCGACAGCGACGGCGACGACGGGCGTGCGGCGGCAAAAGGCCTGCAACGACGACAACGGCGACGGCGACGGCTTCGGTTTACGACGGCGGTGAGTGCAGCGCCCCCCGCCCTTCCGGCGGGGTGTCCAAACTCCGCGACAGGGGGACGACCGGCGAGAGTCAGGCGGCGGCTGTGGTGAAGAGGAGGGGACAGAGGAAAGGGGGAAGGGCGGGGCTTCGGATCTTCAGCGCGGCGCCACAGGCGTTGCGCGGCCGGCTGGCATGCGGGTGGGCAGTTTAGCGGCGCCACAGGCGTCGCGCGGCCGGTTGCAGCCCGACGCCGCCGTCACAGAGCGGCGTCGACGCTGCTGTGGGACGTCGACGCTACGACGGCAGCACGGCGGCCTGACGCCACGGCAGCGCGTCGAGACGGCAGCGGCACGACGCGGCCAGCGGCATCACGACGCCGCCACTGCAGCACAACGCAGCCACCATGGCCGCGCGAGCGAACGAGGGCAAGGAGTACGCGGCGGAAGCGTGAGGAGGCGGTACAGCAGGGAGGAACTCCTGCTCTAGTACCATGTTAAAAGGCTAGCTTATCTAGGAATCTAGGAAAGGCGTGAGGTTTAGCTAGGAGGAGCCATGGAGTGGCGTGAGGTTTAGGAAGGATAAAGTTGAGGAGAGAAAAGGAGTTGGAATAGAAAGAGAGAGGCATACGAGGGGATTGTACCCTCTACAGTAAAGTTCGGTAACCTAGCAAGCTTAACAATTATATAACTCAATATATAATTTTAACACGTTCTTGCATAGCCAAGGTTTGTTTTGAAGCACCCTTTTGAACCTGGGTGGCCCTGTGCCCCACCCACCGACCCTGCCCGATATGTGTATGCACATACGGTACTGGAACATGGCTGGTTCAGAAATGAGGCACAAACACACGAAGTGTTCCTTTCCCCAGCATTCACTAGAGCGTGACCTACACCTCTTATCGGGCATGCTTCTTATCAGACGTGTGCGGTACTGTGGAATGCAATTTTGATGCAAGCTGGTTTCGTGCTGTTCGGAACGGAGCAACACAAGCCTGAAAAGAGGTATGTCAGGTGGTCCTAGGTCTTAGAAACTTGGGACTAAAGGTTCTTAAACTTAGGAGGCTAGGTTGGCTAGGATACTAGGAAGAAGACCGCCATGGAATGGCGTGAGGAAAAACGGATCTAGGAGGTGAGAGGATGTCGAGAAGAAAGGGCGTTGGATTAGGAAGAGAGGGGAGTACAAGGAGGGGTTTGTACCCCCTACAGAAAGTTCCAGTAACAACCTACCAAGCCTATATTAAATTATAACTTATATAATTTTAACACACCCCCCTAGCTTGGTAGTGTCAAGCCCACGCACACCCCCACACCCACACCCACACCCACACCCCCTAGCCCAGCACCCCCATTCCCAGCAGGAGCCGCAACGACTCCGGAAGAGGGTAGGTCTCACGGCCCCTTGAGACGGCAATGGCGGCAGCAGCGACAGTGACGACGGCGGCGCGCGGCGGCGGTGTGCGGCGGCTCCAGGCCTGCGGCAACAGCGGCGGCGCCGGCGGCTCGAACGACAGAGGCTGGTGCGGCGGCCCCCGCCCTCTCGGCGGCATGTCCTGTCTCCTCGGCGGTGGAGAGGTCCCTCACATGGCAGTCATCGGCTGCAGCAAGAAAGGGGGGGATGCAGGGGAAGCAGGTGCAGGTGGGGGGGGGGAGGGGAGGGGCGGGGCGAGGCGAGTCTTCAGCGACGCGCCATAAGTGGCGCGGCGCTTACTGGCAGGAGGGCGGGCAGGTGGCGGTTACGACGGCGTGCTGCCCGCTGCCGCCCATCCACGCTGCCGCGGCGGCATGACGACGCCGCCAGGGCGCGGCGTCGACGCTGTGGCGGCACGCCGACGCTGCAACGGCAGCAAGGTGACGCTGCCACGGCAAAGCGTCGACGCAACCGGCTGCGGCCCGACGGCGCCGTCGACGCGCTGCAGCAGGACGTCGACGTCGCGACGGCAGAGGCAGCGTCGATGCCGCAGCGGGACGTCGACGCTGCGACTGCAGAACGACGGCCCGACGCCACGGCAGCGCGTCGAGCCGGTCGCGGCACGACGCGGCCAGTGGCAGCGCGACGTCGCCACTGCAGCAAAACGCGGCCGCCATGGCCGCTCAGCTAGTGA
>BQMB01002180.1:0-130117 GCA_027943415.1 Closterium sp. NIES-67 | reverse complement strand
CTGAACTGAACTGTGATTTATTGCAAAGCATGTACTCGTTATTATTCATGTTCTTCTCTTTGGTTGCATGCCTCCCTTTGACCTCATGCATCGTATCATGATATGGTGTGATGCGTTACGTTGTTGTTATTTGTTGTTATGTGCTGTTTGGCTGTTATTTGTTGTTATGTGCTGTTTGGCTGTTATTTGTTGTTATGTGCTGTTTGGTTGTTATTTGTTGTTATGTGCTGTTTGGTTGTTATTTGTTGTTATGTGCTGTTTGGTTGTTATTTGTTGTTATGTGCTGTTTGGTTGTTATTTGTTGTTATGTGCTGTTTGGTTGTCATTTGTTGTTATGTGCTGTTTGGTTGTTATTTGTTGTTATGTGCTGTTTGGTTGTTATTTGTTGTTATGTGCTGTTTGGTTGTTATTTGTTGTTATGTGCTGTTTGGTTGTTATTTGTTGTTATGTGCTGTTTGCTTGTTATTTGTTGTTATATTATTGGACGTGTTGTGCCGTACCATCGCATGCAGTGGTGGGAGAAGAGCGATTGGACCGGGTACAAGGAGCTAGGTAAGCATGTCATTCTAACACGATTGCAATGCGTTGCTCTGTAACCATCCGTGTAACTGCTAGGAGCAGCGAGAAACCATTGTGACCCCTCTTCTCACTCCCACTACCCTTCCCACCCATCTTCCACGTCCTCCTCCCTGGAAACTGTACAGCAGGGAGAGGATCTCCCTATGCTTCCCAAACCCTCCCCCTCTCTCCCACACTCCCTTCCTTCTTACCCCCTCCCTCCCCCTTCCTTCCCGACCCCACCCCGCGCCGGCCCTCCGCTCTTTCCCTCCGCTCTGCAGGTGCAGAGAAGAGTGGGCGGAACGCTGTGGGCGCTAGCTGGTGGGAGACATGGCAGGAGGTGCTAAGGACAGACGAGTGGAGGTGAGGGAGAAGGGGGTTGCAGTGGGGATTGTGAGAGGGAAATATGTGGGAGTGTGTGAAAGGGTCTGGGTGGGCGAGGTGACTTTTGAGTATACTCAAAAGTCAGGCGAGGGGTTGGGGATTGTGAGAGGGAAATACGTGGGAGTGTGTGAAAGGGTCTGTGTGGGCGCTAGCTGGTGGGAGACGTGGCAGGAGGTGCTAAGGACGGACGAGTGGAGGTGAGGGAGAAGGGCGAGGGAGAGAGTGATGGAGTGTGGGAATGTGTGAGGGAGTGTGTGTGTGTGTGTGTGAGAGAGAGAGAATGTGGGAATGCGTGTGGGTGTGTGTGTGTGTGTGTGTGAGAGAGAGAAAGAGAGAGAGAGAGAGAGAGAGAGAGAGAGAGAGAGAGAGAGAGAGAGAGAGAGAGAGAGAGAGAGAGTGGGAATGCGTGAGGGATTGTGTGTGTGTGTGAGAGAGAGAATGTGAGAATGCGTGTGGGAGTGTGTGTGTGTGAGAGAGAGTGTGGGAATGCGTGAGGGAGTGCGTGTGCGAGAGAATGTGGGAATGCGTGTGGGAGTTTCCAGGGCGCTAGCTGGTGGGAGACATGGCAGGAGGAGCTACGGACGGACGAGTGGAGATGAGGGAGAATGGGGAGGGGGATGAGATGGGAGAATGAGGGAGTGCAAATTGGAGTGTGTATGAGATGAGAGAATGAGGGAATCTGTGAGGCGCTCCTTCCTTCCTCCCCCCCTGCACCCCCTCCCCATTCCCCCCTCTTATCCCCACCCTCCCCGCACCGTGGCATCGGCCGCATCGAGCTCAGCGTTCATAAGCAGGCCAAGTGCAGAGATCGTGTCTTTTTCCTCCCTAACCCTCCTCCCTCTTTCCCGTCACCCCTTCCCCCTCCCCCCCCCCCCCTCACTCACACACCATTGGCATCGTGCGCATGGAGCGCAGTGCGCACAAGCAGGCCAAGTCCCAGGGTGGTCTCTCTCTCAAGCCCATATCTCCCACCCTTACCACCTGCATCAGTGCCCCCGCTCTTCCTCGAATGCCCCCCCCACCAGTGGCATCGCCCGCATCGGGCGACGGGCGCAGAACGCACAAGCAGGTCAAGTCTTGTGTGCGTGTGGCCAAGTCCTGCTCACACCCCCTCCCGGCCCCCTCTCACTAGTTTTGAGGCGCCTCAAAAACCCTCTCACTAGTGGCTTCGAGCGCACATCGAGCGCACATCGAGCGCACATCGAGCGCACATCGAGCGCACATCGAGCGCACATCGAGCGCACATCGAGCGCACATCGAGCGCAGTGCGCACAAGCAGGCCAAGTCCTGTGAATGCGCTTCCCCCATAACGCCCTCCTGCTTACACCCCTCCTCCCCCCCTCCTTCCCCCTCCTCCTGTCTCCAGTGGCATCGCGCGCATCGAGCGCAGTGCGCACAAGCAGGCCAAGTCAAGAACGGACGCCTGGACTGAGAAATGGTGCGTTGGGGGAGAGGGGGGGGGGGGGGGGGGATGTTGAGGAGGAGTGGGGAGTTGTAGAAGCTGGGGGAGGGGAGTTGAAGTGAGTTGAGGGGAGTTGAGGAGGAATGTTGCACTCTGACAATCTGTTCTCCTTCCCTCTCCTCTCCCTCTCCTCCCCCTCTCCTCCTCCTCTCCTCCCCCTCTCCCTCCTACCAGGTGGGAGAAGTACAATTAGAGGGGGTGGACGGAGAAGGGCGCGTACAAGTTGCATCCTAGGGCTCGTTTCAACTCCCCTGCACCGTATCCCTCTTATCATATTCTCCCTCGTGCTGCCCAAACTCTCCCTTCTTGTACAACTTGTCTTGTACGCTCCCTTCTCTGCACCGTATTCATTTTTCATATTCTATTCTCCCTATCTCGCAGGTGGGAGAAGTACAACGAGAGGGGATGGACAGAGAAGGGAGCGTACAAGTTTGGGCGGCACGAGGGGCAGTCGTGGTGGGAGAAGTGGGGCGAGCAGTACGACGGGCGGGGGGCGGTGCTCAAGTGGTGAGTTACACTGTAACTAATAGTGAAATACGTGTTAATGCATATGCATATGCATACACACACACACACACACACACACACACACACACACACACACACACACACACACACACACACACACACACACATATATATATATATATAGACCAATGAAGCTTTTCGCACAACAGTTGTGGTGGGAGAAGTGAAGCGAACCAAACGAGGCGCCGATGTGTGGGGATTTAGTTGTAGTGGTGATGAATTTGGTTGAATTTGAGATATACACATGTAGTTGCATAGTAAGTAGTGTATAAATATATACACATTCATATTATGCATGTTTGTGGCATGGCAGGACGGACAAGTGGGCCGAGCAGGATGACGACGGCAGCAAGTGGGGCGACAAGTGGGAGGAGCGGTTTACCAACGGCGTGGGCAGGCGGCAAGGGGAGACATGGCACCTCTCGCCCTCTTCCTCCCGTGAGTCGCCTCTCTCCCTCTGCTGCTCGTGGTTAGTCGCCTCTTGCTCCCTCTGCTGCTGGTTAGTCGCCTTTCTCTTTGCTGTGTTGAAGAAGCAAGTGGGGCGACAAGTGGGAGGAGCGGTTCACCAACGGGGTGGGACGGAGACAAGGGGAGAGGTGGCACCTCTCCCCTACTTCCTCCCGTGAGCCCCCTCTCATCCTCTACTACTTTCAGGCCACCTCTCGCCCTCTGTACCAGTTGCAAACCACTACCTGCCCTCATGCTCCCTACCTGCTCTCATGCCCCAACCTGCCCTCATGCCCCCTACCTGCCCTGCAGGGTGGTCAAGAACGTGGGGAGAGGAGCACTATGGGAACGGGTAAGAGTGTGCTTGAAGTCAGTCATCTTTTGGTAATGGGCTTTAATTTGCATCCTCTTTCTTCTGTGAGATCCGTGAGCTTTGAGCTTCAAGGGATTTCAAGCTTCAATATGCATGGGGCTTGGTATGTAGCGCTTACAAAAGAATTCTACGATTATCGTCTTCCGTTTTCCTCCTACCCCTTTCCATCATCCTCTCGTTTCGCTTTTATGCAGCAAGATGCACAACACAAGTGCGGCAAGAGCACGAGTTGCGAGGGGTGGGGCCTCCCCTTTCCCACCCTCACCTCCCCCTCCTCTCCCTTTCCCCATCTTCTCCCCTCACCAACCTCCCATGGCAGCAAGGTGCACAAGTACGGCAAGAGCACGAGTGGCGAGGTGTGGGACGTGGTTGTGGATGAGCCGACCTACTACGAGTGAGTGGACCTCGTTGGCACTTAGGGGAGTAAACGCCCATGTGTGTGTGGGCGCACCCATGTGTGTTTGCTGCAGTGAATTCCAGTCTCTGTCTCTTTGGTGCAAGGAGCAGCACGAGTGGCGAGGTGTGGGACGTGGTGGTGGATGAGCCCACCTACTACGAGTGAGTGGGTTCCGTTGAGAGTCTTAATTCACAGAGGCGCTGCCGATGAGCAAACTTACCACAATTGAGTGCAGCGAGTTAGTTTTGAGACGTCTCAAAGCCGACTTGCTGAGAGTGAGTGCAGCAAAGTGGCACACCAGGAATGGGGGGATCGGACTGCACTCACAGTCGTTGTCGCGTTATGTCAGGCTTCTGTCTGTCTGTCAATGTCTGTCAACTTCTGTCAATGTCTATCAATGTCCGTCAATAAACGTCTGTCAATGCCTGTCTTTGTCTTCCAATGTCCTCCAATGTCTGCCAACGTCTGCGAGTATTTATCAATGTCTGTCAATGTTTGTCAATGTTTGTCGATGCCAACATCTGTCAATGTCTGTCAACGTCTGTCAATGTTTGTCAATGTCTGTCAATTTTTGTCAATGTCTGTCAATGTTTGTCAATGCCTACATCTGTCAATATCCGTCAACGTCTGTCTATATCCATCAACGTCTGTCTATATCCTTCAATGTCTGCCAACTGTCTGCCTGTCTGCCTGTCTGCCTGTCTGCCTGTCTGTCTGTCTGCCTGTCTGCCTGTCTGCCTGTCTGCCTGTGCGCATTGCCTCAGGGCCACTCCCCACTACGGGTGGGCAGAAGCAACGGCCAACTCGCTGCAGCTGCTGGCGATCGAACAGATGGAAAGAGGAGAGACGTGAGGGAGAGGGCAGAGGTGTGAGGGTGAGGGAAGGGAACTGAGGGAGAAAGGCGTCAGGGCCACTCTCCACAATGGCTGGGCAGAGGCGACTGCTAACTCTCCTGCAGCTGCTGGCAATCGAACTGGTGGAGAGGGGAGGAACGTGAGAGAGAGAGGAGGGACGTGAGGGAGAGGGGAGAGGTGGGATGGAGAGAGAAGAGGCATGAGAGAGGGGAGGGACGTGAGGGAGAGAGGGCGATACATGAGGGGAGAGGAGGGCCTTCAGGGAGAGAAGGGAACCGAGGGATGGAGGGGAACGGTCGAGGGAGGCGGGAGAGGGAGAGGAGGGTCACGAGGGAGAGATGAGGAAAATGAGAGGATGCACAGAAATCTGAGAGAGAAGTGGGCATATGGAGCAGGGGAGAGGAGGAGGTGAAAGGAGAGGAAGGAACGGCATGGGAAGGGCCGAGTGAAGGGACAGCAGCTACCCTACGTAGCCAGGAGGTGGGTAGGAAATGAAGTGTAGATGAATTGACGTCTACTTCCATCCATAGCGCAACCAGTAGTCTATCAATAATCTGGTGTATCTCACTCTGCTGTGATACTTCATTGGGATTGGAAGACCTCCATTTGGTGCACAAAACTTTCACGTTACTGTTTATATCTTTTAGGGAAAATTCGATCAGATCAGCCTTGTGCATTAGATGATTGCTTCAATTCCTCGTCACACATGATTGCTTGAAGGCTCCACGTTCGAGCAAATTGACTTGTTTTTAAGACTTTCTAGAAACTTCCTAGACAGAATTCCTCCGTCCTTAACACGGCAGGGGCAGCGGAAGAGTTTATGCTAACGTATTCAAGATGTGCCAGTGACAATTGTTATCACTTGCAATCAAATTACACCCCATCAGTTGAACTCTATTGCACCCCTCAGCCAGCTACAGAAAGCTAACTACCCTCGAAGAGGGTTCGAGTACAACAGAAATCGCTATTTGGGCGGCTGAACACCTAAGCCATGCAGTGATAGGCATGGTTGGTTGCCTGAATTGCCACCCAGTATTATCAGACCAGCAGTTCACCCCTGAAATTAACGGAATGTTTACCAAGGGTTAGCGAAGGGTTTGCTCCTACATGGAATGTTTTACGGAGTTCGGATGATCCCCAAGTGAAGGGGAAAAAGCTCACGGGAATTTGTGAGGTATCGATGCGAGAAACGAAGCGACAGGAGTACAGGAAACAAAATGGGAAACGCTGCTGACATGGCTGGCCCTCAGCGTTGGTGGATATTTACCACACTGGACAGAGGACAGAAGCCCAGAGTCTTTCAGAGTGTGTAACAATGAAATCGTCACCGGGCCAGCCATGGAGAAAGCAGATGAGAAAAGAAACAATAAGCCACGGTGTGACAGGAAAGATGCGGAAACGAGCTTCGCTTCGAAAGCTTGAAATCACATTACGAGTTTGGTATCAAAAGAGCCAGCAAGAGGCATCCACGTGGCAAAGCCTCGCAAACAAGTCAGACAGGAGCAGCTGGATCAAGCAGAAGCATCATGCTAGGAACCATGGCATCAAGTCTAACCCCAATCTCGCGGTCGGCTCTGTTGTCGCCAGACTTTCGCAGGACATTATCAGTGCACCTTCAATCGGATCCTCACAAAGTATCGGAGTCCTGCTTCCACGTCAAAGCACAGGCGAGAATCCTCGGCGCATGTCACGCTTACTTGGATCTCTGTCTCTCATCTTTCTTCTCTTGCGCTTCAACCGCCGCATGCGTTTTTTCTTCCACTGCAAAACAAAATTATCGACATGGATATCAGTAAGCCTCGACTAGCTCGAAAGTCGCCGGACGCTAGAAAACCAAAGGAAATTACACATCAACGACGACGAACGATAGAAACACATCTTTCTGATGGCAGTGGAACTCGTAACCGATATCATAACAAGCTACGTGGAGGAAGCGGGATGGAGGGAGGTCTCTACCTTGGCTCTCATGGTCGCTGGCTGTGTTCTGCAGAGACTGAAAAGAAGGCCCTGCAGGAGAATATGAGGGCTCCAGTTCCTCCAGAGCACGGGGAACAGGGGGTTGGGGGAAATGGCTTGCAAGGAACTGGGGGGCTGGCTTGCGGAGAACTGGCTGGGAGAATCAGCGACACCAGGCGGGGAGGGCGGGAAGGGGAGGGGTGCGGAAAATGGGGGACCGAAAAGTGCAGCTGGGGAGAGGCGGAGGTACAGCTGTTCCCGAGGCTGCCCTGGTGGCGCCGCCGGAGAGCAAGATTGTGGTGTGGTGCACCACCAGCCAGTCCGCTACACCATGTGAGTCAATCAAGGATGTGATGACTTGGCATACATATCATTTCGGGATGACTCGTGGAAAAATCTAACACGTTCGAAAATACTAATGACAGGACGCGCATAACCTTGCTATTGCCCCGTAAGGCTATATGGAAGCATTGTACATCGTATGCCACAGTGATTCCGGATAAGTTGCAGAAGGCACTAAAAGCTTTATTTCAAATGACCTCATGATACTTCATGCATACTTGATTATTCAAGGGTTTCTGGCATTATCACGATTAGTGAACTTTCCCCACCTTAGACACAGTGACAATTGTCACGTGGGCATGGATTTCGCAGAAATTACAAGGCATAGGGGACATAATCTAGCACCTCAACATATTTGCAGAAGTTGACACGCTTTGGGATCCTGCTGGGTGAAGCCGATTTGGGGTTAGGGGGTGGAATCAGGCTTGGCTTGGCAGGCTTCCCTGTGACCATTCGTTGGCTAGCTCCGGTGAAAACAATGCTGCAGCTAGTAGGGGGTTGAGTCAGGGCATGGGTGTGGCATGGCCTTGAAGATTGAAGAGAGGCAAGAAAGCAGCTGTTGTTGCTGCAGCTCAGGCTTGGCGGATGAGGAGCAGCCGGGCTGCTGCTTGTCGGCATCGGGGGGTGAGGAGAGGCAGGGAGGCTGCTGCACAGCGTTGGGGGTTGAGGAGAGGCGGGCAGGCTGCTAGTTGGTGTCGGGGGGTGAGGGGAGGCAGGGGGAAGGCTGCTGCTGCTCTGCTTTGGGGGCTTTGGAGAGGCAGTGTTGCTGCTGCTGCTGCTGCTGCTGCTGCTGCTGCTGTTGCTGACCGTTGTGCTGCTTCTAATCTGTCGCCCGTTAACGGCTCTCCGTCCTCCCACCAACAATGGTGTGCACCTACTCGCTTGTGGCCGATGGATAGACCGTCCCGTTGTGGATAAGACAGCCACATCATCATCTATGCAACCTGCCTGCGATGCTCCCGAGACCGGCTTGCCGGAGGCGGCCAGCCTGGCTTGGGCCGACCTTGTAACGGTCACATCATTAGCCCTCGCAAAAACGCGCGAAGCAGGACCCACGCCGTGCTTGCTGTCAGGAGAGGCACCGCCAACGGCGCTGGCACAAGATGGCCTGCTGGAGCGGGGCCCGGTCAACACCTGCGGACTCGTCGAGCCCAGTACCTCGACGCGCGACAGCGATTCTCCCGACACGGAATGCCGCCGCCGATGATGGAACGGGGACGAGGGCTTCACTGCACGGGGGTTCGAAGGCGGCGGAGGCGATAGAAGCGCGGCCTCGCACTCGGCGACGGAAAGCGCGCGGCGGGGAGACGGTGCCGGATTCCTCGCGCTCAGCGGGCTGGATAGGGGGGCGGGGGACGTTACAGGAGACGTTACACTGGGTGTCACTGCAGAGGTTAGAGGAGGTGTCACAGGAGAGCTGGGTGTGGCGCGTGCGCCTGGCGCGGAGCAGTTTGAGAGCCGCGGCGGACGACTCCGACCCCGACTCGTCGACGCTTCTGGCAGCCGCGCAGGCTCGGATGACTCGTCTGATATGACGACGAGCTGGCTGCTGCGGCAAGGGGCTGCGGGGCGAGGTTCGGAAGCACTCCTTCTGATGGGGTAGTCGAACTCGAATGATGACGGCATGTCGCGAAGGGTGATTGGCCGCGGAACGCTGCTAAGAGACGCCATGGATGAAGGCCGAGCGTGACAAGACAGTGAAGGTCGAGATCTCTGCGCGCGGAGTAGAAAACACGGTAAGTAAAGAAGTTTCCACCCTTGTATAAAGTGCGGACGAGCGGCACGGTCGTCGTCTCTATCAGCTCTGAATGCTCTCCGTCGCCGAAGCGTGGATCACTCTATGGAGCTCTGGTATCTGATGGAGATCCAGATTCGACGGTGGCCATCGGCCCTGACGTAAGTGTACGTGTATGCATGGAGCTCGCCGCAGGTAGAGCTCGCAACGGCGGTTATCGAGGCGGCTACTTTCATGAGAAAAAAAAAGTCGGGAGGAGGGAATTTCGCCGTGAGAATGAGCTCTCGGCACGTGGACCACACAAGGGTGAGGCAAGGGTACGGTAATGGGAGACCCCCGCATCGATCGGTCGAGAGACGAGATGGCAAAGAACCGATCTGCACCGTATTTGGGTTAATGTGTAAGTTAGTTCCTCCCGGGGAGGCGAGGAGTAGAGCGAGGGAGGGGTATGGAGAAGTGAGATGTGCCTGTCGAAGGAACCAAAGCAGGGCAATGGCTGAATCAAGCAGCCACTAGGATGGAGAGGAGCGAAGGGGACTCCCGTTGCGCAAGCTGGCACATCCAAGCTTCGTTGGTGGCAGTTCCAAGGTTAGCTGGTGGCGTGTCCAAGCTTCGCCCATGGCAGTTCCAAGGTTTGCAGGTTGCAATTCCAAAGCCAGCTGGCACGTAAAAGTTCAGGCAGGGGTACGAAGTTCTGCGCTTCGTTTTTGCTGCTCGATACCCTACCCAACCGATTTAGATGCTTATTTGAATCCTCCGTATCGAATAAAGCCTTATCCAACCGAGATCAAGCGTACTCTAGAAACACGCCCTAGCGACAAACCATCACATTGGGAGGATGAGGAAGAATGCCCCAATCGAGGGGTACTTGCTAACATGGAGTGTAGTATGAGTAGTTCCCGAGTAATTCACGCCTCAAGCGTTCTGTTTATTCATGAGGGAAATTCGACTATTCGAAGAATCACGGCTGAAACCCAGCGAGAACCGAGAAATTTCGGGTTCACAAGCATGAAAGTTACAACGACTTCTCTATTTTACCCGCTACCCCAGCCCGAAAATCATGGAATCAGAAAACGGAATTTAGAAAGCGATTGTTTCTCTGCGGACTTGCCCGAAATACTGGAAAACGCATTGGGTGGATGTCGTTTGATGGCAGGGTGGCACTGTGTCGCGTAGGGAACATGTATCCGGTATTTTATATCGCTCTTTTCATATGTATTCATGAGAATCTACATGACCTCACATTAGAAACTCGAAAGTAAGGCAATGCCATGCAATTTGAAGAACAATAAATATTAAGCGCTTATCCTAGAGAAAGATTGTGGTTTAGTGTTCTAGACTCCTAGGCTACAAACAAGGCTGAAGTTCTAATGCAAAAAACAGCCAGTAAGTATTGCATATGGAACATACTCAAGCACCTCAATATATGGGGAAAACTTCACACGTCTTGGGCTTCTTCCAGGCGAACCCCGTCTGGGCTGCAGGGCGCACTGAGGCATAGCTTGCCAGGTTTCTCTGCTGCCACCCTCTTGCTACTCATGCTAGCTTTGCTGGCAATGCTGCCACAACCCACTGGTGACTGAGGAGATGTAGGGAGGCTGTTGTCCGCACGACGACATACGGGAGAGGCAGGGAGGCTGTGGCACGGCCTTGGGAACTGGGGGGAGGCAGGGGGGCTGTTGCTCGGCATATGACGCAGGGTGGAAGACGCGCAGTTGCTGCTGCTGCTGCTGCTGCTGCTGCTGCTGCTGCTGCTGCTGCTGCTGCTGCTGCTGCTGATGCCGAGCCTTGGATTGTGAGGAGAGACAGGGCAGCAGATAGCCGCCTTTGAAGATTGAGGCGAGGCAGAGTTGCTGCCACCGCTCACCCTAGTGCTTTGGAAGGAGGCAGCAAGCGTGGTCGTGCGAGGGCCCAGGACCATGGCTTCCCCAGGACGACTGGGAAGGCTTGCTGTTGCATCTGCAGGCCTCTGAAAGGCACGAGAAGAAGCAGCAACGTACTCGTTATTGGCGACCCTGTTAGGAGTATTAAGGGTCACATTTTCCGCGCTGGGTTGGCGGGGGGTTGACACAAGCTTCGTGGGCGACGATGGTGTTCCCGAGAGGGAATGCCGCCGCCGGTGAAACGCGGAAGCAGGCTTCTTCCCGCGGGGAGGCGATGGTGTTAGTAGGAGTGCAGCCGCGCAATCAGCGGCGGAAAGGGCTCGGCGGGGAGACGGGTTCCCGCTGCGGAGGTGGGCGGGGCGCTGGGTGTGACTCCGCGGCGGGGACTTTCCGCGACTGCGGGACGCGCTGGCGCGGAGCGGCCGAGCGGCGGTTCTACCGCTGGCCGTGGGACCCTTCCGCAACGGGTTGGGTGCAGATCGAGGGGCTGGTGGGTGTGAAGGCACGCCATGAGTGATAAGGCCGACGATATGGGTCAATAGGGACTGAAGCGGAGGGGAGAAGACGGACGATAACGATCCAGCGGAGCTCGTTTTGTGAATATCGAAATGCAGGCACGCTGCATTTTATGGAACAATTCCATCCAGTAAGGTCGTCATACTGCTTGCTGCCGTGGCTTCGACCACTGGTCAGAATGTTGTGGTTCCGCTTTGTTCACCGCCGAACCGGAGAATATCAAGTCCAGCACGATAAGCTGAGCTAAGCCGCTAAATCCTGTAGAAGCTGGCCAAAGGTTCGCGACCAAGTGGGAAAGTTGGCTGAACAACATTGAGTACGAAACGGCAACTGCTGAATAAGCTCTGACGTGGATTGGATCCTACTCGCGTGATCTGTACCTATGTTCACGTGAACGAATCGGGCTAGGGAACTCTCGTGGTGAGTACGAGGTACAAGCACGTGATGCAAATCAAGAACTAGATCTCAAGTTCGTCTGAGCTGGGGCATCCCTCGAGTTCACGACAACGTGAATATCTATCTCCATGGCGGACAAGGGGAGGGGAGGGGAGCGAAGCAAATGAGAGCGAGCAAGGAGGGGAAAGGTGAAGGGGACGATTTTCAGGAATGGGGAAGGGGGTGCGAGGAGGGAGGGGAAATCGTCGAGGGGAGAGAAAGGGGAAGGAGGGGTGTTCTCCCCACTGGGGTGCTGGGTGGGTTGGGGGTGGAGCATGGGGGCTGTACAAACGATGCCCAGCCTTATCGCAGCTCAACCCAGCGCTCAATCAGAGATGTTTTCCAAAATCTCCGATGTACGGGCCATATGAGATCCGTTTGAGTCACTCATAAGTGAGTTTGCGACAGACATATAGCAAGGGACAAGTCATTGCCGACGTGGTTTCGTCGTCACGGAACTGTGCACCGCAGTCGTCTGATCGCCTCACAAGAGTCGCACACTGGCAACAAACATTGCCACACAAGTCCCCCCGCAAATACCCACACTTTTTGCCGTGTGCTCGTGCAAAAGCCTCATAAGCCTGTGGAGAGGGCATGCGAAATACTTGTGCGAGTGAATTTTCGGCACTTCAAACTCTTGTGCGACTCTGACGAGCATAGGCTGTACTTCGATTCCTCCCCAACCACCCCAGCGGAGCCTGGCAGAGAGGGTGTATCAAATGTCATGTCACGTGGCATATCAGCACTCGGTATTCCTGGCGGTGGCGCTCGTCCTGTGTGGGGAAACGGATTCGGTATTACATATATCCAAGGACGCAATAGTAATATAACATAAGCATGAAGTGTACATTGACTCCTTGCCTACATTACTGGTTTTACCCGAGGATTATTTCCTCGGCTTCGAAAAATGCTAATAAATTGCACGTATGTTCACTTTGAAATTTGTGGGAGGGCACATTGGATTGATGTACAGAGACGAGTAGAGGTCAGCAAGGATGGTAGCAGCAGGGGTGGTAGCAGCCCAACAAAAGCGGGAGAAACATCACTGGCGGCAGTGGGAAGAGCTGCAGCTGCAGGGCTATGTGTTAAAATTATATAAGTTATAATTTAATATAGGCTTGGTAGGTTGTTACTGAACCATTCTGTAGGGGGTACAAACCCCTCCTTGTACTCCTCTCTCTTCCTAATCCAATCTCTTCTTTCTCGTCACTTTTGCCTACTCCTAGATCTACTTGCCTCACGCCATTCCATGGCGTCCTTCCTTCCTTCCTAGCTAAGCTAGGTTCCTAAGTTTAGTTAGTGTCCTAAGCTTCTTTGAGATGGTATCAGAGCCGGAGATCCTTCCTGTTGGACCGCCTCCTCACGCTTCCGCCATTTACTCCTCACTCTCATTCGCTCGAGCGGCCATGGCGGCCGCGTTTTGCTGCAGTGGCGACGTCGCGCTGCCACTGGCCGCGTCATGCCGCGACCGGCTCGACGCGCTGCCGCGGAGTCGGGCCGTCGTTCTGCAGCCGCAGCGTCGACGTCGCTCTGTGACGGCGCCGTCGGGCCGCAGCCGGTTGCGCGACGCCTGTGACGCCGCCACCGCCCGCATGCCATCACGCCCACGAACTGTCGCGCCACACCGGGGGCTGCTGTCGCCCCGCCCCCTCCCCTCGCCCCCCCACCTGCACATGCTTCCTTGCATCCCCCCCTTTCTTGCTGCAGCCGATGACTGCCTTATGAGGGACCTCTCTCTTAGAACTGAAGAATATTTGAATAGAGAGAGAGTACAAGGGTATATACCTAAGAGTGTTGTACCCTATACAGTCTATACAAACATGACAAATACACATGTTTGACACACCCCCTAGACTGCATAGGGGAATGACCTGAACAAGCAGCTCAGGGCGGCACTACTAGTCCAACCTCTGAGACAAGGGTCTAAAAGACCAGTCAGACGGAGTTGAGGCAAGCCAAGAACAAGACCAGGGCGGCACTACTAGTCCAGCCACTGGGACAGGACACAAGTCCAGTCTGAGTATGCATATAAAGGACAGTACAAAGTCAAGGCCCTAGCAAGTGAGAGGCTACAGGAACTAGACCAAGCTGTACACAGTGCTGCTGATGATCTTTAGGCGCAAGCGCCTTCGTAAAGATATCAGCTATGTTGGCACCTGAGGCCAAGTGTACTACGCGAGCCTGGCGTCGCTGCTGTAGCTCACGCAGGAGGAACTATCGCAGCTGAATATGCTTTGCTCTGCCCTCGAGTCGAGGCTCCTGACACACGAGGATCATGGCCCTGTTGTCAGCGAACAGGACCGGGGCAGAGCTAGGCCGCTCACCTAAGTCAGTGAGCAAGAAGGTCAGCCAGCGGAGCTCCTGTGCCGCCATGGCACCAGCGTAGATCTCAGCCTCACAGCTGGACTGGGCAACAGAGGAGGAGCGGGTAGCTCTCCACGAGACGGCACCTGAGCCAAGGCTGAAGCAGTAGCCCTGGGTAGACCTGAGTGTCTCGGCATCGTCTGCCCACGAAGCGTCTGTGTGTCCAGTAAGGACCACTGGCCTGCGTCCTCCTAGCACTAACCCCATGCCCGATGTACTAGCAAGATAACGCAAAACCCTCTTAGCGGCAGACCAGTGCTGCGGTCGGTGTCTGTTTGTGGCCACAAAGCGAGCCAGGATGCTGAGAGGGTACGCGAGATCTGGGCGAGTGCAAGTCATCAGGTACATGAGGCAACCCACCAGCTCTGCGTAGGGGCCGCTGGGCTCTACCGACTCCTCAGACACTGGAGCGGAGAGTCTGTGGTCTACAGGCAGAGGGGTGGGCTGTGCAGAAGAGAACTGAAGGCCGAACCTCTAAAGGACCTGGCGCACCAAGTGTGACTGAGTCGGGGTGATGGTGCGCGCTGCTCTGTCCCTGGAGATCTGCAAGCCAAGGTAACGGCGCAGTTCTCCAAGGTCAGTGCAAGTGTGTCTCTTCAGCAGCTCTGCCTTTACGGAGGCTAGTGCGTCCCTGTCTGCTGTGGCAAAGATCAGGTCGTCGACATAAACAAGGATGTAGAACGGAGTCTGGCCAGCACGAACGAAGAGTGAGGGGTCTGCGGAAGCCGGAAAGAACTGCAGGTCAGCAAGCGTAGCACGGAGAGTGTCGTGCCACTCATGGGGAGCCTGGCGCAAGCCGTAGACAGGGCGCCGCAGGAGCCACTGGGTCCCAGGAGGGAAGGTGCCAATAAAGCCCTGAGGGCGACGCAAGCAGACCTGCTCGTGTAGGCTGCCCTGAAGGAAGGCAGTGGAGAAGTCGAGGGAGTGAAGCTCGTAGTCACGCTGAGCAGCTAGGTGTAACAGAACCCGAAGAGTAGTCATCTTCGGGGTCGGAGCGAAGGTCTGGAAGAAGTCCACCCCCTCACGCTGACTGAAGCCTCTAGCCACGTAGCGCGCCTTGAACACAGGCGGCTCTCCAGGAGGGCGCTTCACCTTGAAGAGCCAGCGGCCATTGACTACGTTCACCCCAGGCAGGGGAACTGCGTTGACGAAGGTGCCGGTGGATCTCCAAGATGCCATCTCCTGCTCCATGGCAGCTATCCACTGAGAGGCCCAAGGTCCCGAGGTCGCCTCAGCGTAAGTGCGAGGGGTCGGGATGTCGAAAGCGTCTGGGTCACCCTCAGGGACTAGCAGCATGGAACAGAGATGGGGAGCAGCCTCGGACAGGAAAGCAAGCTCGAACTGGCGGTCCTCCAGGACGTCACTGCCAAGGGCAGAAGCACCCCCGACAGACGGAGGACAGGCAGGGTCAGAGACCAGAGCGGTGGCGTAGTCAAGGCGGCGGGTAGAGGCGAAGTCAGCGACCGCAGCAACAAGAGCGCCAAGGCACGAGACCGGAACAGACGGGTCGGTAACGAGAGAGGCAAGGACCCGAGGAACAAGAGGACGAGCGGCACGGAGGTAGTCGGACAGCGGGGGGGGTGCAACAACAATGGAGGACGGAGGAGGCGACGGGAGAAGGGGAGGACGAGACGCGTGGGAACGAAGCAACATAGGGTGGGAGCGCAAGACAGGAGAGGCAGGACGAGCACGGGAGGGACGGTGAGACCAGACGTGCGACGGAGGAGTCGGGTCAGGAGACAGGGGAGGGGACACAGGAGGGGAATGAGGAGGAAGACGGGCCGGGGACGAGTCCGGCGGAGGGAACACAGGGCTGTAGACGGGAAGAGGAGGAGACGGTCGGAGAGGAATAGCCGCAAGGTCAGGGGACGGAAGGCCGAGCAGGCGAAGGGCTGACACCGGCGGGGACTGCTGCTGCGGCGGCACAACGGCGACACCGGGACTGCAAGCGGCTCCGCAGCTACCACCGGCACACTCCACACCAGCACCCCCAGAGGATCCACCCCCAGAGCTACCGGGACTAGCACCCCCAGAGTCAACGAACGGGTGCTGCGACGGCGGCGGCGGCGGCGGCAGCGACAACGACGGCTGCAGCGGCGGCAGAGGCGGTGGAGGAGGGGACTGGGGAGGGGACGCCGGGGGAGGGGCGGCCGTCGAGGACTGCGCAGCAGGGCCACCAGAGTCAGAAGACTCCTCAACCGGGTCCACCGACGGAAGGGGGGTGACGTGGGACACACCAGAGGGGGCAGGACGGGGAGGAGGAGGGGGAGGGGCAGGGACTACCGGGGAAGGAGTGACCAGGAACAGGGGGGGGGTAACCGGGGGACCGCGGTGGGGGAAGCGACGGTAGTAGGAGACGGACTCGTCAAAGGTGACGTCGCGAGAGTGAAAGAAGCGGTGAGACGGCGTGTGGTAAAAGTGCCAGTCAGACGCGTCAAGGGGAAAGCCGAGGAAGACGCAGGGAAGGGTGCGGGCAGTGAGCTTGTCCGTGCCGGAGGCACGGACGTGAGGAAGGCAGCCCCAGACGTGGAACGCAGACGCGTCACCAGGAGACCCAGTCCAAAGACGGGTCGGCGAAACCTGCGGCTGCTGAGGGTGCGGCCACAGGTTAAGCTGGTGAGAAGCGTAGCGCACAGCGAACGGCCACAGAAAATGGGGTGCACCGGCATAGATCATGGAGGTGCGAGCCACCTCCATGACCAAACCGATGCGTCGCTCAGCGACCCCATTCTGCTGTGGGGAGTCCGGTAGGGTGAACGTCTGGGAGATGCCCTCCGCACGACAAAAGCGACCAAGGACACCTGAGGCAAACTCGCCACCACGGTCGGAGTGAAGACGCAAGACAGGGAGACCGCGGTGGACACGCGCGGAGACAAGCCAGGGGATGAGAGCGCCAGGCACGTCGGCCTTGCGCTCCAGGGGAAAGACTGTGGTGTAACGAGTAAAGTCGTCGACAAGCACAAGGAAGTAGCGCTCGCGATGCGGCCCAGGGACGGGGGCGGGGCCCCAGACGTCCAGGTGCAGGGTCTGCAGCGGCGCGGCGGTAGGGGGAAATGAGGAGGAGTGAGGGGCACGGCGAAGCCGACCCTCGACACAAGGCGTGCAAGGTGGGGCTGGGGAGGAGGGAAACGCAGGGAGAGAACCTGGGAGACCAAGGACAAGACCGTGCTGGGACATGTGACGCAGACGCGGGAGCGCAGGGTGACCTAGGCGGTGGTGCCAAAGGAGAGTCGGGTGAGTGAGGGACCGACAGGAGCAGGCAGCAGCAACCTGGGTAGACGCAGCCACCTGAGGGAGCGCCCCAGCCGGGGGGGTCACGGTGTCCAGAGTGAACAGGCCGGACACCGGGTCCCGGGGGAACGTGGACAGGGGGGCACCCGTGGCGGCCTCGGTACAGACAGCATACCGCTCGTGACCAGGGAACGTAGTGGTGACGCCAAGGTCCTGGAGGCAGCCGACACCAACTAGGTTCCTGGAGAACGAGGGGATATGCAGACCTGTGAGAGTGCCCGAAGGAACCGCCGGACAGGGAAGGGTGGTGGAACTGCGGGCGACTACCGGACCGCCGGAGGGGTCAGCAAGAGAAACGGCAGCAGGAACAGGAAGCGGCGTCAGTGTGGTGAAGTCGTGGAAGAAACACCGGGAAGCGCCAGAGTCCAAGGTGAAGGAAAGCGAAGTAGTGGTGTCCGGCGACGGGGCGACGGAGGAGGCACCAAGGCTAAACAAAGCAGGGGATCCTACGCCTGACGGAGCAGGGGAGGCTAAGCTAGGCACACCTACACTAGCCGACAGTGAGTAATAAGCGGGAAGCACACTAGAGTCATCAGCATACATCACATGCAGAACAGAAACAATGGCATCCATGTCCATGTCAAAAATCTGAATCTTACGACTAAGTAAACTGTGCCAGTCCGGGAGGTCTGGCGACGGGCCGAAGCGCTGACGAAACAGGTCGTCCAGGCGACGAAAACAGCGGAGAGTGGAGTGACCGATCTTACCGCAAACGAAGCCGCGGCGAGGATCGGTCTGGATCTGGTACTGACAACGCACGCCTCCAGAACCACCACTCGGCACACCATCACGCGCCCGACCACCGCCAGCGCCGGGCCACCCGGGCGGGAGGACACTCGTCTGCCTCGTCTGCGGCGGCTGCTGCGGCTGCTGCGAAGGCTGCGGCTGCTGCGACTGCGGCGGCTGCTGCGGCTGCTGCTGCTGCTGCGACTGCAGGGGCGGCGGCTCAGCTGGACTGGGCAGGGTCCCCTCGTCCGCTCCAGCACCAGACGACCCGACTCCACCACCACCCCCTCCCGCACCCCCGCCTCCTCCGCCGCGCCCAACCTTGGGGCGGCGGCCCTTCCCCGAACGAAACTGCGCTGCAGCTGCAGTCTCAGCCACAGCAGCAGAGCCGTCGGAGAAAGTACACTGAGCGGGGGCACAACCCTGAAAGATAGGGACCGGCACGGTACCGCTCGCCTGGGCGATGGAGCGGTGGCGGGTCTCAATCACAGTCAGGGTGTCTACAAAGTCAGTGTGGGTGAGGTCTGCGGGGTGAATTCTAAGGAAGCGGTCGCGGGCGACAGCAAGGCGGTCAGGGAGGCGGGTGGCAAGCAGGTAAAGGGTAGAGGTAATGGGCGGCTGGTGGGCTCTAAGCTGTGCGTCAGTGCAGGCAGCGCGCCAGGTCTCATCTATTGAGCGCAGGTGGGCAGCGAGGTCAGAGACAGTGGGGAAAGACGCAAGGTCAGGAAAGAGCATCGGGAGGATCAGGCGACCCACCGAGGCAGCTGGAGGGGTGGAATAGCGCTTGATGACAGCATCTAAGTAAGCCTGGGCAGTAGTGAGGGACCTAAAGTGGGGGCGCTCGGACGGGGGAAGGGCATTGCTAATGGCATGCTGAGCAACAGCATCTCGAGAAAGCCAGACAGAGCGCGCACGGGCAGTGGCAGCAGTAGACCCGCGCTCAGTGGGTGCGGAGTCAGCGGGCAGAACAGCAGGGGGGTCTGGGCAGGGGAGCGTACCGTCAAGGTGTGCGGAAAGCGGTTCACCATCCTGCCGCTGGCCAGTGAGTTGACGCCGGAGGTCGGCAAGCCACGCCTCGAACTCCAGAGGCTGGCCTTCAGCGTCGAAGCGAAGCTCCGCCACCATCAGGGGCAGTGCAGGACTGTACAGTGCGGTGCAGTGTAGAGCAGGGCAGTGCAGTGCGGTGCAGGGCGGTGCAAGGCGAGGCAGTGCGATGCAGGGCAGTGCTGGGCGGTGCTGTGCGGTGCAGTGCGGTACAGTGCGGTGAAAGGTGGTGGAGAACCGTACCAGGGAGAGTGCAGATCGGACGGTCGTAGGGCCGGCGAGGAAGGGCCGGAAGTTGACGCGGGGCCGGCCGGGACAAGCGCGGGAGCCGGCTCGGACGGGCGCGGGACCGGCAGGGACGGGCGCGGGGCCGGCTGGAACGGGCGCGGGGCCGGCTGGGACAGGCGCGGGGCCGGCTGGGACGGGCGCGAAGCCTGCTGGGACAGGCGCGGGGCCGGCTGGGACGGGTGCAGGGGCGGCCTGGACGGGCACGAGGGGCCGGCTGGGACGGTCGCGGGGCCGGCTGGGACGATCGCGGGGCCGGCTGGGACGGTCGCGGGGTCTGCTGGGACGGTCGCGGGGCCGGCTGAGACGGGCGCGGGGCCGGCTGGAACGGGCGCGGGGCCGGCTAGGACAGGTGCAGGGGCGGCCTGGACGGGCACGAGGGGCCGGCTGGGACGGGCGTGGGGCCGGCTGGGACGATCGCGGGGCCGGCTGGGACGGTCGCGGCGCCGGCTGGGACGGTCGCGGGGCCGGCAGGGACGGTCGCGGGGCCGGCTGGGACGGGCGCGGGGCCGGCTGGGACGGTCGCGGGGCCGGCTGGGACGGTCGCGGGGCCGGCTGGGACGGTCGCGGGGCCGGCTGGGACGGTCGCGGGGCCGGCTGGGGCGGTCGCGGGGCCGGCTGGGACGGTCGCGGGGCCGGCTGGGACGGTCGCGGGGCCGGCTGGGACGGTCGCGGGGCCGGCTGGGACGGTCGCGGGGCCGGCTGGGACGGTCGCGGGGCCGGCTGGGACGATCGCGGGGCCGGCTGGGAGCGACGGACTAGGAAGCGCGACGGGCTAGGAAAGGCGCGACGGGCTAGGTAAGGCGCGACGGGCTAGGAGTCGCGCGACAGGGCCAGGAGGCACCAACGGGGGGCCCAGGAAGGGCGTGACGGGTGCTAGGGGGCGCGACGGGCCCAGGGGAGCGTGACGGGGCCCAGGGGAGCGTGACGGGGCCCAGGGGGCGCGACGGGGCCCAGGGGAGCGTGACGGGGCCCAGGGGGCGCGACGGGGCCCAGGGAAGCGTGACGGGGCCCAGGGGGCGCGACGGGGCCCAGGGGGGCGTGACGGGGTCCAGGGGGGGGGGGCGTGATGGGGCCCAGGGGGGGCGCGACTGGTCCTAGGTGACGCGACGGGGCCCAGGGGGGGCGCGACGGGCCCAGGGGGGCCCGTCTTAGAACTGAAGAATTATTGAATAGAGAGAGAGTACAAGGGTATATACCTAAGAGTGTTGTACCCTCTAAGAGGCGACCCTATACAGTCTATACAAACATGAGTTATACTTATGTTTGACAGATATACTAATGTTTGACAAGATGGACGGTCGAGATCCTCTCGACACTTTTTGTCTTTCGATTTCATGTTGCCACTTGTATTGATTCTTCTGCCCGTCTTTGCGCTGCGAATGGCAGTTGACGCGATTTTCATCGTGTTCGTTTTTTTGCAGCTGAGCGAACCTTGGTAATGAAGGACCGAATACTATTTAAAGGCAAGAAAAACGTGCAGGGTGTTATGTAAAATGCAAACCCAGAAAAGCGGGTACTCTAAAAAATGCGCCATATCATAAGCTATCCCCCGCATAAGCCACCCATGGGCTGACTATTTCGGCGGGTCTTATATACGGGGGATTACAGTAATCTGAAAATTCAGGTTTGGCCAACAGTAGGGTCTGAAATTTCAGACTAATCAGACTAAATAGTCTGATAACGTCAGCCCTGAGGTGCAGTCTTATAGAGAGTACAACCCCTTAGACAAAACCACCTTGTACGGTATCTCTTATTCTACTCAACAATTGTACTCTGAGACCCAGGGGGCTCTTGCTTGAAATTGACATACCATAATCGTTTTCCAACTTCACAGACTGTGGCTATACTATTTCTAGCTCCTCTTCCTCCTCCTCAACCCCCTCCAGATCACGCACCACCAACTTCACCTCATCTCCCCTAGCAGGACCAGCGAGATCCACCAAAGAAAACCTCCTCTCAGAATCAGCCAGGGAGCAGACCCGAACCACGTCTGCTCCAGCAACAGCCTGTCCGTCCATGTGCAGCCACAGCACCAGGACAAACTCGCCCCGCCGCTCGTCATACGGAGCCTCCCCACCCCAATCCGCCCTACTTCCTGCATTCTCCTCCTCGCCTGGACCCTGATATCTGCCTGCGTCGCCTCCCTTCTCGTCTGTCTTTCTCCCCCCCTCCACCAGCTCTGCATCGAATACATCGTCTTGGCGAGATGAACCACCATTACTGCTGCTGCTGCTGCCAGTGCTAGTTGGTGCAGTGAGTTGTAGCAGTCGGCTGCAATCGCCCGCACACCGGACCATTCCCGTCAAATCAGCTCGTGACACCACAGGAACCTCCTCCTCTTTTTCCCCCGTCTCTCTTCCTCTCTCCTGTCCCACTTCTCCTGCCGCTCCTGCTGTTCCCGCTTCGCCTTTCTCTCCTGCTGCTGAAGCAGCATTCCCTTTGTTCATATCCCAAAGGTCTGCCTCATTCCCTGTCTCCTCTGTAATCCCCCACCTCCCATCATCCTCCAATAAAAGCATGCCACGTGGCACATACTCAACAGATGCCTCTAGAACTTCAGCCGTAGGTTCATCCCACTCTCCCTCCCCCTTCTTTCCGCCATTCCCCTTCCCCTTCGCCCCCCCTTTCCCCTTCCCCGCCCCCCGCTTCCCCATGCCTGCTGCCCCTGGCCCGGCGCCGAACCCCGCCGCCGAGCCTCGGAGCTTGGCTCGGACGTGAATCTGCACGAGCACGCAGCCGCGGCCGAACTGCTGCTGTCCGGCAGCCGCCACACGCACAATATCACGCACAGTGGGCTTATCGTTTCCGCCTGCGCCTGCGCCGTCGCATTCGCTCACCCGTTGGAACTGCGAATCCCATACCGCCATCAGCTGCTCGAATGACCATCGGCGCGCAGCGGGACCCTTCGCCGCGCCCTTGGGCTTGCGCCGCTTCGCAGCGCTCGCTGCGCCGCTTTCGCCGCCACTAGCGCTGGTGCCATCGGGAAGACCCTTGTTCTCGCTTTCGGAAGCGGGATCTGAGGTACTAGTAGACTGATTTTCCGTCGATCCCCGCTCTTGCTGCTGCTGTGATCCGCCCTTCTGCCCCGGGCGACGCTTGCCCTTGCGCCCACCGCCGCTACCGGCGCCGCCGCCGCCACCTGCGGCGGCATTGCCGGCGATAATGCGTGGAGTCAGCAGGGATGGTGGATTGTGGGGAGAGCGAATTGGGCGGAGGATGCCGGAGGACGCTGCGAAGGAAAACGATTCTGGCCTGTGTAACAGTGTTCGCTTAGCGGAGCTAGCGAAGCTCGCCGGGCATGAGCTGCAACGGAGCGAGGCTCCGACTCCATGGACGACGTGTGTCGCACTGACAAGGCTAGCGAGAGGCATTGCTGGGAAGAATCGCGAATCGTGCAGAATCCGTGTTTGGCGAGAACTGAAGTAAGAAGAAGGACCTGCTGAACTTCAGTAACTGAATAACTAGGGCGAGTAACCTGTTGCCCGAGTCTCCACGCGTGCGCTGCGATCCCAGAGACGTGCCACGTGCCACGATCTGAGCGGGGTTGGACCAGCGTGGGGCTTCAGCAGGGGTGACGGCATTGCGGTGATGTGGGGGGAGATGTACACGGGGTGAAGGTGCATGCACGACAGATTTTCCGATGTGAGTAACAGAGGTAACACGAGTTTCGTGTCCTCGTAACGAAGTCGATACTGGTTCGCGAAATTCCCATGAATTCCTCACCCATTGGATTCGTTATAAGCCTCTTCAACCCGAGGAGAATGTTTTTGCTTTTCAGACACGAATTTCCCTATTATATTCAAGAAGTGGCCTGGGGTTAGTTTGTTACTCTGCATTGATCGGTTCAGCGCGGTTCTATGCCTTACCTAAAGTTTACAGAGGGTAACGGTGCGGTAGTTCGCTCGTTCTGCCCACACACCCTCCAAAAACTGTTGTTGGATATTCCCAAGGTATTTCCAGGGACAGATCACGGGAAACCCTGATCCACATTTGCAGGCTCGTCAGGGAGTCAGGGTCAAACAAGGTTCTTTACCTCAGATCTGTTTTGCTAACTTCCTGGCGTTCTATCAGTAGACGATCCAGCGCGTTCACCGTGAGGAGATTATTACTTAACCGTTGCGAGCATCTGTGTTCAATCTGGTCCGCCGGAGACGTTGACCCGGCGTATCTTTTAGACAGCTCTCGTTCAATCTCCAGTTGATGATTCGTGTTTGTTGATTGCTGTCTGGGGAGTCACCATGGAGATGCAAACATGTGGGAAGCCGGTAGACACGCTCATGGAGCGTGTTCTGTCGATGAACATCCTTGCTTCGGTAGGTTACCATTCTACATCCCGATGCCTTAAATGCTGTTTTTTTCTTCTTCTTTTTGTAACATATATTTTTTCATAAGTTCCCTACGAGAGTCGCTCACAGATCTGAGTTTTACGTTTGCGAGACGTTTAGTGGCTGGTTGACGTTTAGCCATGCTAACCTATTCCCCCTGTCCTTGTTTCTTCGCGTCTACTCGCGCTACCGTCGCCTATCACCACTATGAGTAGGAAATACACGGCCGGAGATACGGAACTCGAAGAGAGGATCCCGAGTGTATGCAATGCAACACTTAAATCCCCCGACTTCTCGTCCCTCCTCAAATCCTCCGTTTCGACGTACCCCCTTGTTTCCACACATCGTCGCTATCAATTCTCCGTGCGTATAAAGGCACGTGCACATACACCCACGCGTTTCCAGATACACACCCTCGTTTTCTCAAAACCACGTCTCCGTTCTCCAATCCACCTCCCGTCCAGGACTATTTCCGCGGGCTCTTCCGCCTGAAGACGTACCACGAGGTGATCGACGAGATCTACTACCAGGTGTCGCACGTGGAGCCGTGGATGACGGGCAACTGCCGGGGGCCGTCCACTGCTTTCTGCTTGCTCTACAAGTTCTTCACCATGAAGCTCACGGTGAAGCAGGTGCAGGGGCTCATCACGCACGAGGACTCGCCGTACATCCGCGCGGTAAGCCAGCCGCATCACGCATGTGCCTCTCTCGTCAGTTCCGTCCAGTTTCGGCCTTGTAGGCTCTTTTCGTGTTCGCTTCCGCGTTTTTGTGTGTGTGTGTGTGTAAACCTCATACCGCAAGTTCTGCTGCTGTATGTGAGAGCCGTCGAAGCGGTTTCTTGCGGATCTTATGTTTCGAATCAAGTTTTCGGCTGATTACCGTCTCAGCGGCCGAAGCCTTCTGGTGTAATGCTTGTATCGGCAGCGGTTAGGGTTCGTCAGCCTAAAGGTGAATTCCCTAGACGTGTGTCTGTAGTTCCCACATCACTCTAGCTTTCTACGTCACTCCGTGCAGCCTTTTGTAGATTTGAATCCGAGGGTTGCGGGTTAGATTCATCGGCGGTTCTGCTTTTTGGGCACGTTGCCCGTCGGTTTTTATTGTTGTAGCTCCTGGCCGTTTGTCATGTGGCTCGGGCTGTGCCTGGATTGATTGTTCATGAGCTTGTGTATCATGCGATGCCCCCTACCTTCATGCCAAACCAATTCCGTGCCATGCCACGCTATTCCATGCCATTCCAGGGTGCTATGGTGATACCCATTGTCTTGGTGGTGGGGTAATTTCCCGCTGGGGAAAGTAAGGGGCATTGGTTTACCCCAACCAACCACCCATCCTCACCATCGCACGTGCTCCACGAGCGTTACGTTGCGTCTCAAGCGTTTGGTCCGCACACGAGTGTGTGAGTGCATGCTCCCCGTGTGTGTGTGAGAGAGAGTGCTTGTGTGCGCGACGCAGAGACTGGCGCGAAGAGAGTACCCTAAATCGGAAGAGGGGCCACCATGTGCTTGTGACCATATAAGACCATATGTTAAAGGGACTGCCCTCTTCTCCGCATATCTTTTACCCCCGCCCCTCTTTCCGATATCTCTCCCCTCTGCTCTCTCCACCTACCTCACGCGTCTTCCTCCCCTCTCTCCCCCCCTCTCTCCATTCCTTCTCTCCCCCTCTTCCTCTGTCTGTCTTGCACCTCCCGTTCCTCTCCCCTCTCCACTTCTCCCTCCAATTTTCTTGTTTTCACTGCTGGTTACCACTGCCGGCTACCCGCCTGCCTGGTTTCCGCTTCACCCTCCGCACCCCTCTCGGCTGCTCGCCCCTCCCCCCCTTCACCCTCCTCTCCGCAGGTCGGCTTTCTGTATATCCGCTATATGGCGGAGCCCAAAACCCTGTGGGGCTGGTGCGAGCCCTACATCAAGGATCCCGAGGTAAGTGGTGTGTACCCTGCACTGCACTCATTTCCCCCTGCTTTGTTTTTGTTGCTTGTGTGAAGGTGTTATGTAGAGCATGCTCAGGCCGTTTTTTCCAGGAGTTTGACAGTTCTGTGGGGTACTGAGCGATGACAGCAATGCCTTGCTGTCCTATTTCCCACCACCTTGCCCTCTGCTTTCGTTTCCTTTCCTTTGCCTTGTTGTGCCATTCCCTGCGTACAGTGCATGCATGCTATCTACATGGTTCCCCTTGCCATCCACGCTAGTCATGCCATCCATGCCATCCATGCCATCCATGCCATCCATGCCATCCATGCCTTGCCATGCCATCCATGCCATCCATGCCTTGCAATGCCATCCATGCCATCCATGCCTTGCCATGCTGCTCCTTGCTGTGCAGCGTGGGCCCATCATGTCTCCCATCCTCTCCTTCCTATTCGGTCGTTCCGTGTGTGCCCATCAGGAGTTCTCACCCGGTACTAACGGCAAGAACACCACTATGGGCAACTATGTGCGCGACCTGCTGCTGGGACAGGTGAGCACCCAGGTCTTCTTTCCCTGGGCGTAGTAAGCTTGCTGCTGGGACAGGGGGGCCTGCTGCTGGGGAAGGTGAGCACTCCGTGTCTTCTTTCCCTGGGCGAGGTAATCCCCACCTGCTCCCCCCCGGCCTCCGCCTCCCCCCCAGTACTGCTTTCGCTCCCTCTTCTCCCGCATGCCACTTCTCATCGGCCTCTAATCTGGAAGTGAATTAAAATTTAACTGCTTTGTGTCCGTCCCTTCTCCGCCCACTCCCTGCCGGTTTTCCCCTGCCCTTCTTCCCATCCCCCCCCACCCAGTACTACTTCGACTCCCTCTTCCCCCGCATCCCAGTGCTCATCAGCCGTCAGATCGTGTCCAATCTCGAGGCGCTGAAGCTGCCCACGCAGCCGTCAGGCGTGGCAGCATCGGCTGACAGAAGGGGCGCCGATGACAGCGCCGCGCGTCGCCCGCCCTCGGTTAAAGCCGCCCTGTCAGTGGCCTTCGGGCAGAGGGCGCCGCACAGAGCGTCGACCAGAACGGGGGGGTCTAAGGATGACAAGAAGAGTGGCAGCGGTGGTGGTAGTGGTGCACCAAAGCGGACGCCGGAGAGAGGAGATGACAGGGATAAAGACAGAGACAGGGACAGGGAGAGGGACAGGGAGAGGGATAGGGATAGGGATCGGGATAGAGAGCGCGAGAGAGACAGGGATAGGGATAGGGACAGAGATAAGGACAGGGATAGAGATAAGGACAGGGATAGAGACAGGGACAGGGATAGGTATCGTGATCGGGAGAGGGAGAGTGGTCGAGATGGGGACAGGTACCGAGACAGAGACAGGGAAAGAGATAGAGACAGGGGCAGGGATAGGGACCGAGATCGGGACAGGGACAGGGAGAGGGGGAGGGAGAGGTCACGAGAGCGGTCGAGGGAAAGAGGAAGGGACAGCCGGGATCGCTCAGGGTCAAGGGAGAGGATTGGGGAGAAGGAGGAGAAGAAGAACGCGGTTTCAGAACAGCTGAAGAAGCTGAGGGACCTGTATGGTGATGGAGGGAGCAAAAAGGAGACGCAGCAGTCGCAGGGGTACAGGGGGAAGGGGGATGATGAAGTGATTCGACTGGGAGGGTCCACCTGGAAATAGCAGGGTTGCGTGTGGGGATGAGGATGGTGGTGCTGGGGGAGGTGATTTGAGGGTATGCGGGTGGGCATAGTAATTAGGTTGCACATGTGTATGCATGATTTGTGGCTGAAGATGGCATGATGCATGGCTAAGTTTGGCTATGCATCGGTTCTTCATAGCCTTTGGTGCTTAGCCTGCAAGTCGTTACAAGAGCGCTAATGGAGTTGGTGGGACTGGCTTATTTGCTACATTCGTCTGTGATGAGAGATGTGTTGTGGGTACATGGCTGATGCAGCTAATCGATTTGACCATGTGTATTTCACACGTTCGTAGTGTAACAATTGGGAGCCTCCTTCTTGCGCGACAACCCTTGGTATTGTACATGCTTGGCCCCACTTCACCACAGGTCTTCAGCGACCAATCACCACACGAGCCCAAGAAATGTCACCTCGTTGGCTTCGCTTGTTGGTTACCCCAGCTGCGAAAAATCTGAACCAGTGGGGGTTGAGCTGTGGGCCATGGCCAGACTGAGGGCCAGAGGGCGAGCCAGAGGGCCTCTGTTCTGCCATGCGTGCCGTGGGATTACGACAGGCCACGGATCTCACCAGATTGACGGACAAGATGCAGATTTCGAGTGTCTCGGGAGCTGCCGAGCGATTGCGAAAATTGGTTACCGCTTGAACAACTCCAAGTATTCAAGCCTTTCCACGTTTCGTGCACCTTCGCAAACTCACACCTCAAGCCAAGCAACTGACCTCGGAGTTGCCATTTCCTCCCCATCCCCTCAACCGTTTCCATTTCACTCCACTGCCCAGCCAGCTTTCAACAAGAGGGATGTTTGGCTGCTTGTTGCTGGCTTGCTGGCTTCATGGCCCTCTCTGACAGGGCTCTGGCTAACAGGGTAATCACCCTTAATGTCGCCAAATTAAGATTTGTTTCCGACCTGACTCCGTTTTTTTGCAAATTAGACTTTTCCTGATTCCGTCTTCCTAACGGGTACTTTTCGTGCGATTCCTTGACATTACGGGTACTTTCCTTTGATTCCGTACGAAGTGCACTTGTAGTAGGAGATCTGTTAGTAGTGGTGTATCATAGCTTCCCACCCTCTCCTCTTCCTCCACTAAGCAAAGAGAGAGGTTAGTTACCGGGAACTTTTTCTACTCTTCCAACCGCCTGAGGCATGTTATGTGCGAGAAACAGTCCATGGGGTTCGAGGGGATTTCCTTAGCCGTGGCCAAGGCCATTTGTCTTTGAGGATATTAGTATCAAACCAAGAGTAGCTCTTCGACGAATCTGTATGCTAACGGGTAATGTTTCGGCGATGCCGTCCGCTAACGGGTAATTTCGGGGCCGATTCCGTGACCTAACGGAAACCCTAGGCTTAGCGAGAGCCCTGCTCTCCGAGTTCATTTCATCCCGTTGAGTTGACCAGTCGCGAGTGCCACGGCTCGCACATTGATCGGCTTGGCCGCTCCCCGAACAGCCTGTGGCAGCGGGAATCAGATTTGTCACGATGCGTGTGGGATTGAGATTCGTGGATCTGCATTGCGGTGAGCTGTGTGCCGTGGATGCAAGAGGTGGCGGGCAGGATGCGGGATTGGATCACGCGCAGCAGGTCGCGGAGGAAGTGGTCGCATTGCGGAAGAAGCTGCCCAGGTCAAGAATTCATTATACGCGAGCGTCGATTCCGGGCGCGCGCTGATGGCTTGTATACAATGTACTGTATACAGTACAGTAAAGAGGAACGAGAACACGCGGAAAAGAGGAGGCGCACCGCGACGGTGCGACTGATGTCAGCGAGTCGGGGGCCGGGGCCTGATGGGACGGCGGAGTCAGCCGCAGAAAAGGGTCACGCTGCGAAGTGGGCGGCATCGCCACTGGCAAAGCCCAGTCCGCCAACCTGAGGTTTTCCCTTTTCGTCTGCTGTCCGCCGCTGCCGCCAGACAAGGGACATGGCCGGGCCGCTCTGCGGCAGAGTTTGGCGCAGCAGAAACAGCCTGTCGACCTGGCAGCAAGAGAGGGACCGGTTTTCCTCCTTCCTCGGAACCAGGGCGAAAGACAGCGCGGGTCAGAGACAGGTCATCGACAGGCCAGGGCAGGATTGGGCAAGAGAGAGAAGGGAAGGGGAGTAAAGAGAGGCGGAATCTGGAGGTACACGTCAGATGCGCCCACCTTACGGGAACCAACCAATCGGTCACGTTGGGGTGGTTGAGACAGCGCGCATCGGATGCAGAATACGCGGCTCGATAGGAAGGAAGGAAGGAGAGCCATGATCGATAGGGACTGTGCTAGTAGGTCGGAAAGTAGGACGGAACGCAAGAGGGGTTACTGGTGTCTCTCATCACTAAAATCCGTGGACCACTGACTCTGTTTCCTCTCCACACCCCCCCGGTCCCGCCGAAATCAGACACTTGCGCATCGCTCTTTCGCAGCCTGGATGGTCCCAAAGAAACAGAGGAAACAGACCGACAGACAGGGAACGGAGAGTCGGACAGACGGACTCACTCGTCAAGACAGACAGGCCGACTCCCTCCTAGTTTGATTCCGCTGCTCGTTCCCGCGACAGCCCACCCACCCAACCCCCCTTCCCTCTCCCCTCCCCCCCCTCCCCCCAGCCCCCCGCCCCGGTCCCGCGTCGTCCCTCCGACGCGGCGACGACGACTCGGTCGAGCGGGGAGTGAAGGGCGAAGGGCAAAGACGCGCCTCTAGTCTAGGAGGAGCGTCGGGGGCCGAAGGGCTAGAAGCGCCGCGGCGGCGAAGGCTAAAGGCGCGGAGTCTGCGGGGCAAAGCTGCGGGCCCCCTTCGCGGTAGCAAACTCGCGCAGGCGCTGCGTGCGCGCTTAGTACCAGGCGCAGTGGTAGTAGCGCGCGGAGAATGGACGGTGCGGCGGAGGACGGATGATCTTGCGGCGGAAGCCACGAAACGACCATATACTATTTCTACTACTACCCTGCTACTAGCAGCAGTAGCTGACGCGGTGTAATGTTAGGCTCTGATCACTGCTAGGACTCCTAGTAGTATTGCTCACGCCGTCTGTTCGAGGTATCTTCGTTTCCACGAGCCGTCGCTTAAGAATTCGTTAGTCTCCTCAACAAAACGTCACCAGCCGTCAGCAGCCGTCAGCAGCCGTTGATAAGGTCGCCATGGCGGCTTCACCGCAGCGCCGCCGACGGGAGCCGCAACCGCCTCCGCAGTCGAGCCGCGCCGTCGCCGTCGAGCCGCGGCGGCTAGTGCGCCGCGTCCTAACGCTTCCGTCACTAACAGCGCTCGTGCCGCTGCTGCTGCTAGTCGTGCTCCCCGCGTTGCCCGGCCCGTGCATTGGGGGAGCTATCAATAACGGTGAGGAACGGGCGTTCTCGACCGCTGTTGCAGCTTAAGATTTGTTTAACTTCAGAAACGTGTTGGTTTTCCAGGATGTCTGTAGTACGGACACTGTATTTCTCACAAAAATACACTCCACTCCTCACATGTAGGTTACGACTTGTGCTGCAACACCTTACCATCTGTATCCTGCCGTCTCTTCCTCCGTTCCTCTCCCCCCCACCCCACTTCCCCTCCCCCCCTCCTCCCCTCTTCCCCCGCCTCCCCCTCTCCCCCTCCTCCTCCCTTCGTCCCCATGCGTTCCCCCCCTTGCGGTTGCGCGCGGTTCCGCCTCCCTCCCCCCAGGCGGCGTGATCAAAGCCCCGACGCGCGGCCCCTGCTCCGCCTCCCCCGTCGCCATCACTGTCTCGTCCGCAGCCGACTTCAACCTCCGCACCGCTTACCGCAACACCACCACCGTCGTGATATACCTCGCCAGCAACATCACCTTAAACTCATCCTTAATCCTCTCCTCCGCCTTCTCCTGCTCCATAATCCGCCCGCATCCCTCCCTCGCCTACATGCCCTGGCTCTGGTACCCTCGGATCGACAAGCCGGCCGTGCGGCTTGTGTCTATAACGAACGTGCAGATAATCGGCGTGGCGATCGGGTTTCCAGCCCAGTACCGGTATACGCAGATGGTGGAATGCACGGGTTTGCCAGAGTTTCCTTCCAAGTGGACCTGTCCCTCGCTGCACGTCTACCGCGCATATGCCGTCACCTTCTCTAACGTAAGCCCCAGTGCCCCACTCCCACGTTCTCGGAGGAAAGCCCGTGCCTCAACTCGGTACACATGATCGGGTTTTCTGCCCAGTACCCAGATGGGTACTCAGATGGCGGAGTGCACTGGGCTCCCAGAGTTCCCCTGACCTGCCCCGCGCTGCATGTGTACTGCGCCTATGCGGCGTCACCTTCTCCAATGTAAGCCGCACGTTCTCGGATGTAAGCCCGTGCTTCAACCCGCAGTTGCAGATGGTGGAGTGCCAGAGAACTGAGAGCTCGGGCTTAAGCTCGCACTTAAGGCCGAGCTGCATGTCTTACCGGGGACTTGATCGACCTTGCTTGCCCCATTCCCCCCCATTTCCCCCAGTCTCCCCCATTCCCCCCATCCTCCCCCCCCCCATTCTCCCCCATTCCCCCAATTTCCCCCCATTCTCCACCATTCCCCCCATTCCCCCCCATTCCCCCCATTCTCCCCCGTTCTCCCCCATTCCCCCAATACTCCCCTGTCCTCTGCTGCCCTTTCCCCTCGGTCAACAGGGTCGGGTGCACGGCCGCACGGACGTGTACCGGGGTGGCGCAGTGGAGTTCAGCTACATGCGTCTATTCAACGACTACTTAGACGAATACGTCCTCCACAGCTGGGCCACCATTCGGATGGTTCTTTCCGGCGACCCGATTAATCTCATCCGTTCGCTCAACAAGATCACGAACTGTGATATAAGAGGCTCCTGGACAGGGGTTATGCTGTACGGCGGGACGGTGGGCGCGATTGTAGCGAACAACTTTATAACGGATTTCCAGTTCTCGGGGCTGCAGTGTGGGATGGGCGAGAGCAACGTGGCTGACTGCATGCTGAACACGATCCAAAACAATCTGATCACCGCGGAGAGTGATGTGTATCCGATTCCCCATGGCGATGGTGCTGGGATCTACTATGACCTGCACTGGTACAATCCCGGTGAGTTACTATTACTAACTTGTTACCACCACCACAGCCAGTAGCCTAGTAATCCGTGCTTCCCTCCTTCCTTGCACTCTCGTTTGCTCTTTTCTTCTCCTTGTGAGTTCCGTCCTGCCCTCCTGCCTGTGCGGCTCGCTGTCTCGCTGTCTCGCTCTCTCGCTCTCTTTCACTCTCTCTCGTTTTTCCGCTGCTCAACACCCGGTCCCCCATACAGGCAACCTCGATTCATGCAACTACATGATCGGCGGCACGCACTGCTACTACCTCGACTACACCACATCGGGCACGGTCATCGATGGGGCGGTGTGCATTCGCAACCATGATGGCATCAAGATCAACACAGGCCATGCGTATGTCTATTCCCTGATTCTACTCCATGCCATGCCATGCCATGCCATGCCATGCCATGCCATGCCATGCCATAACATGCCATGCCATGCCATAACATGCAACGCCATGACGTGCCATCCCCCGTATCTCTGCACTTCACCCCTCCATAGCAACAGTGTGAGGAATGTGACTGTAGTGAATCCTCCCTTCTTTATGCATAACCCTCACTCCCCCAACTCTACTGCAACAAGATCAGGATTGTGATTGTAATAAGTCCTTCTCCTTGTCTTTCTGCATAATCACCCCCCTCTTAACCCTCCCTCCACTCCCCAGCAACAAGTTCCGGGTTTTGATTGCAACGAATCGGGAGTGGCAGTCCGGGCTGCTTTTGAGTCGACTCAAAAGCCCTCTCTCTCTCCCCCCCTTCCCCTCGCTCCAGTCCCTTGCCTTCCCATTCCCCCCGCAGCAATTAGGTCCAGAGTGCGCTAGTGGGGAGTCGTCCTCCTTTCCTTTCCTGTATAACCATCCCTCCCCCTCCCCCCCTCCCCCCCCCCCCTGTGCCCTCCCCAGCAACAAGGTCCGGAGTGCGCTGGTGATCACCCCGGAGTGGCAGTCCAAGCTGCTTTTGACTCGACTCTAAAGCCCCCTCTCTCTCCCCCCACCCCCCCCTTCCTTCCACCCCCCAATCCTCCCCCCCGTTCCCCCCTGCAGCAACAAGGTCCGGAGTGCGCTAGTGATCACCCCGGAGTGGCAGTCGGGGCTGCTGAGCTGTCAGAACTGGTGTGACAACAACTGCAACTCCTGGGCGGGCCGGGGCATGGGGTTCAAGTGGTACAACACGTTCGTTGCAAAGTTCGAAATGCCAGGCTGGAAGAAGGTGCGTGGATGCTGGAGAGTGCATGAGTGGGTGAGCGGGTGAGTGTGAATGACTTGTGTTTTGACGCCAGTATCAGATCAGAAAGGGAGAGCAGGTGCCACAGCATGAGGTTCTTCGTGCCAAGTTCGAAACGCCGGGCTGGAAGAAGGTGCATGGAGGCCCAAGGGTGGGAAATGAGAGAGAGAGAGAGATGGGGAGAGCAGGTGCTGGTTGGAATGAGTGTAGAAAAAAAGAGCTGAATCGATGATTCTCGCCTCCTTAATCTCGTTCCCAGGCCTTGATGTTACTTTCGCAGGCCTTGGTGCTCAACCTTCTCCCCCCCCCCCCATCCGCATCCCCTCCCCATTCCCCATCCCCTATCCCCCCTCCCCCATCCCCCATCCCCCATCCCCCATCCCCCATCCCCCATCCCCACCAACAGAACTGGCCATGGCTCTCCAACCTGTGCGGCCGCACGGAGTGGGCTCCAGGCATCCAGTGCAACCCCACGCCGCAGATTGAGATTTCCAAGAACTGGACCGGCTACTGCTCGCAACTCCTCGACTACTCCCCCTCGGGAAAGCAGCTTACTGCGACAGCAAGTATGACTGGCAACTGCAGCAGCATCCCCGGATTGAACGACATCCAGATGATTGTGGTAAACGGCACGAGGAACCGGTGGAATCCGTATTATATTAACTGCGATAATCTGCCGTCTGTGCAGCCGACCAACAATCTCACGTCGACGACTCTCAACTACCCGCCCGGGTTTTTCGATTTCGACGACGTGGCCGGGGAAGATTTCGGGGTCTCGGACCTCAGCAGCCGGATGTATCAGCTGTACCCAAATTTTTTGTCCTGCCCGAGAAGCCAGGTGGGGATTCGGAAACAGGGTCGTGCAATGATGGCTGCCGCGAGCTCCCTCCAGTCCTCTTTCAGTCGGGATGCTGCGGATTGGTGGCACGACACTTACAGCGTGCTGCCTTTTAGCAAAGAGGTGTCGGATGTTCCCATGACAGGGAAGCTCAAGGCGCGACTGAGGAAGCGGCCGATACAGCCGAAGAGGAAGGCCGTGGGAGGGAGAAGGGCCGTGAGGGGGAGGAGGGCGTTGGAGTATGAGCTCTCAGCAGAGCCGCCTTATGAGGAGCCTTTGGGGGGGACGTATTTTGATCAGGTGTGGGTGGTGTAAGACAAAAACAGGTACTGTAGCTGGAGGCTCGGAGCTCCATGTGGGTGGGGTGAGGAGCTCTGCAAACATTCCCTATGCAGCAGTGGTTATTTGTTTTCTGTGCTATTTGGATTTCACAGATGGCGTGCGCACTCTGTGCTATTCTTCCTCGGTGATGACTTGGATGTCTCTATCAAAGTTAACGAATGACTAGAACCATGGCATACTAGGGAATATAACCTAGTGGGTTGTACTCTCTAAGGCACAAACCTGTGTAGTCTAAAACAACATACAAAGGTATGTTCGACACACCCCCTAGACTAGATAGGGGCAGTGCCTGGTGAGAGACAAGCAACTCAGGGTGGCACTACTAGTAATCCAACCTCTGAGACAAGGGTCTGAAGACCAGGCAAACGAGTACAAACAAGGCAAGAGCAAAACCAGGGCGGCACTACTAGTCCAGCCACTGGGAAGAGGCCACAAAACCATTCAGGGTAATATATATAAAGGTATATACACAATCAAGGTCCTAGCAAATGAGAGGCTATAGGAACGAGACTAAGCTGTACACAGTGCCGCTGATGATCTTTAAGCACAAGCGCCTTCGTAAAGTTATCAGCTGTGTTGGCACCGGAGGCCGAGTGTACTACGCGGGCCTGGCGACACTGCTGTAGCTCGCGCAGGAGGAGGTACCGCAGCTGGATGTGCTTCGCTCTGCAGGACCGGGGCAGAACTAGGCCGCTCACCTAAGTCTGTGAGCAAGAAAGTTAGCCAACAGAGCTCCTGTGCTGCCATGGCACCAACGTAAATCTCAGCCTCATAGCTAGACTGGGCAACAGGCGACGAGCGGGTGGACCGCCACGAGACAGCACCCGAACCAAGGCTAAAGCAGTAGCTGTGGGAGGACAGGAGAGTCTCGGCGTCGTCGGCCCAAGAATCGTCTGTATGCCCGGTAAGGACCACTAGTCTGCGTCCCAGATGCCATCTCCTGCTCCATGGCAGCTATCCACTGAGAGGCTTAGGGTCCCGGGGTGGCTTCAGCGTAGGTGCGAGGGGTCGGGATGTCAAGGGCGTCTGGGTCACCCTCAACGACTAGTAGCATGGAACAGAGATGGGGAGCGGCATCAAACAGGAAAGCGAGCTCGTACTGCTTGTCCTCTAGGACGTCACTGCCAAGAGCAGCCACACCCCCGATGGGTGGAGGGCAGGTAGTGTCAGAGACCAGAGCGGTGGCGTAGTCGGGTAGCGGCGAAGTCAGTGATAGCAGCGACAAGAGCCGACAGACTCGAGACAGGAATGGACGTGTCGGTAACAAGAGAGGCAAGGAAACGAGGAACAAGGTGACGCGCAGCACGGAGGATGTCAGAGAACGGAGGCAGGGCCACAGCAAGTGACGACGGGGGAGGAGACGGAGGAGAGGAGGAGCATGGGACACGAGAGAGCGAAGCAACATAGGGTGAGAGCACGGAATAGGGGAGGTAGGACGAGCACGAGACGGACGACGAGACCAGACGTGAGACGGAGGAGTCAGATGAGGAGAGAGGGCGAGAGACACAGGAGGAGAACGGGGAGGGAAACGAGCTGGAGAGGAGTCCGGAGGAGGAAACACTGGGCCGTAGACCGGCGGAGGAGGAGGCGGCGGCGACGGAGGAGGCACAGGCAGGCAGTCAAGGGAAGGAAGACCGAGGAGGCGAAGAACGGACAGTGGCGGCGACTGCTGCGGCTGCTGCCAGACTCTAACACCAGAACCTCCAGCGACAGCACGGCTCCCTCTGAGAAGCTCCACGTCAGCACCCCGAGAATGGGAACCCGCTCCTGTACCCGCACTAGCACGCTCCCCAGTACCTCAAGAATGCACGAACCCCAGCTGCGATCGCGGCGGCGACGGCAGCGCCGGAGGCGGCTGCGGCGGTGACAGCAATGGCAGCGACAGGGGAGGAGAGACCGGGGCGAGGAGGGGCGGGGGGAGGGACTCCGCAGAGCCGCGAGAGTCTGCAGACTCCTCGCCAGGGACACCCGACGGGAGAGGGGTAACGTGAGACACACCAGACAGGGCAGGGAGGGGAAGGGGGGAGCCGGGGCGACCTGGGGAGGGGGAATCAGGAACAGGGGAGGGGTAGCCGGGGGACCACGGTGGGGAAAGCGGTGGTAAAATGAGACGGACTCGTCCAAGGTGACGTCGCGGGAGTGAAAGAGGCGGTGAGACGGCGGGTGGTAGAAGTGCCAGTCAAACCAGTTGAGGGGGAAACCTAGGAAAACACAGGGGACGGTGTGGGCAGTGAGCTTGTCCGTGCCAGAGGCACGAACGTGAGCAAGGCAGCCCCAGACGTGGAACGCAGACTCGTCACCAGGGGACCCGGTCCAGAGGAGGGTCGGCGAAACCTGAGGCCACTGAGGGTGCGGCCACAGGTTAAGCTGGTGAGCGGCGTAGCGAACGGCGAACGGCCACAGAAAATAGGGTGCACCGGCATGGATCATGGAGGTACGAGCCACCTCCATGACCAAAACGATGCGTCGCTCAGCGATCCCATTCGATTGCGGGCAGTCCGGCAGGGTGAATGTCACAGGATCGAATGTGTCGAGGAAAGGTTTGCTCAATGTTCCACTATCAATCAGTACAAGGTGCTTTTATGCTTCCAGAGTACATCAGGTAACTAGGTTTATCCTATCCAAAGGAAATAGACCCTTCTAGAAATAGAATCACCCTGCGTATAGCCACGCGAGGCTATTGGCTTTAAGGGATTACGGCAGGATTACGCTAGATATAGCGCGCCAGTACATCCCGAGCCTGGTCGGTGATATAATTATAATAACAGGATAAACCAAAGGATAATGGAAAATGAGGAATAGGAAACCAAATGAGATGAGATAAAGACCAAATGAATGAGGATAAAAAGAGGAATGAAATAGAAAGGAAATATGGAAAGGGAAAATTGGTGTAACGGGGTCGTACTCACACTTCCCCCCCTCAAAGCTGGGTGGTAGAAGTAACACCCTGCTTGACAAGGTAGTCACGAAGAGGACGACGGGCGTTACCCATGTCGAGTTCAGAGACGCAGCGTCAGAAGGATCAAAATCCTTCCAGCAAAGAAGAAGCTCCAGTGTGCCATTCTGACAACGACGGTGTTCGCGCACGTAATTGTCCCATGGCGTGGATGAACACGGGCGGCGGCGGTGGTTGGCATTCGTTGTAAAGCGTGTTTGGTCTTGATAGGGTTTAAGAAGCTTGTATGGAAGGTGTAATGGATCTTCCAAGTGGCTGGTAGGCGGAAGCGGAAGGTGAATGAAGTGACCTTTGCTTCAAAAAGGATAGTCCCGCAGAAGCAAGGTTGAAGCTTGGATGGAAGTTGGCTGATGTCGAGATTATGGTCTCGAGAAGGGTAGTGATGAGTTGCCAAGTGCTTGTGCTGATGTTGGATGTCCAAGAGGGCGCTTGTGTGGTCGATGTACAAGATGGTGGACGATGGCGATGAAATCGGAAGCCAGTTGGACTGTGGCTGGTATGGTTAGCTGTTGTGGTCTGATCGGGTGGCGTCCGTAACAAACGAAGTACAGCGTCTGTCCAGTAGCGGCGTCAGGAGCATACTTATAGGCAAACTCCAGGACGGGCAGATGCAAGTCGGAGTTGGAGATGTGAATGGTTGGAACAGTGTGCTGTAACGTGCAGATGAGTGGCTATGTTGTCCGATCCGTGCATACTGTTACCCGCATCTGGTCCACATGTGAAGATCACCAAGTGTTGGTGGTATGGCAGTCGTGTCGTAGTACTGCTTCTGTAGCAATATTGTATCCGTTACATGCAGCTTCTGTCGAATGATGGTCCATGCCGTAGCGTTGTCGCGAGTCGTACCCACTCGGCATCGTAGTGCTGCGGAATGGAGAGCAGAATCACTTGTAGTAACCCTGTCCACCACGCGGTCTGCTAGTCACACTGCCTTGAGTACAACAGCGCATGCGAAGTGCTGCTCAGCGTATCCCTTGTGTTCAGAACCATGCGAGGGGTTGGTACCATAAACGCGGAGCTGGTAACTTCCAGAATCGGCGCCAAGTAGTTTCCCTCGGTGGTTGCTCAGGCAAGGAATCTCATTAGCGTAGATATCCCACGGTGATGGGTTAGGACATTTGGGAATGTTGGGGCTATTCCCAAATAATCCTCTCCCATTTCCAAATGGGCATTGGTGACAGCCAATCCAGTATGACCTTATGCACTTCCAGTTTAGCACGGAGGCCATCGGTAGGCATCGGTGTCTGGTGCACATATTGGGATAGGTCTTCTGGTGCCATCATGTGTTGTCTCATTTTGTTACTGTCCTTGAAGTAGCGATGATGTCGAAGATGTCTCAGCTACTCAGCATAAATGTTGAACTCTGCTCCATTTCGGCAAACAGGGGTGTTGTTGGAGATACGCGGAGTCCACTATCTGGAGTGGCGTCGGCGCTCCATTCCACGCCTATCTGCTTCCGTGGAGTTGGTGCTGGTGATGGATTGGTTGCGACACAGATTTTATGACTTTAAGGAAAGCCATAGGCCATGAGGACTTGTATACCGGTAAAGTATCGTGGTCCTCCCATCCTCATAAGAGCAAATATCTCTTGCTCTTGAGGGTGTATGGCATTGCCATGTTGTTTCCTTGCACAGTGGTATCTCCTTCCCACTAGTTGGAAATCAATGTTGTGCCTGGCCGGGTCTTAACGATCCACTGGAATATAATCCAGCATTATCTCCATTGAGCGGAGAATCATCCATCAGGGTTTGGATATGACTGTTGTGTCGAGTCTTCTGCTGCGGCGGGGGCGGTTGCGACGATGGCGACGGCGGCAGCTGCTGCAGAGAATTCTCTCAACTCGTACCAGTTGAAGGAGAATCCATCAACTCCCTCTTCCCAGTAGAGTGTTCCTGATGGGTATAACAGGCGTAACTACCAGGAATACGTGCACATTAGTACACATGTGTTGCTTCATTGCTGCCGGTGATTGTTTCATTTGAGGGTATGAAGAGAAAATTGCTTCTCCCCTCAATGTATCCACGGGTAGCAATTCCTGGTATGCTCATCCGTGCCTCCGATGTACGGTCAGTAGAGCGCGTGATCGTGTTGTAGTAGTCCGCATCTCCCTCATTTGTTGACACCTCGTGTTGCTTGACGTTCTCCTGCATCGTCGAAGTTACGTTGGTGCTTGTAACGCTTCGGCTTATGGTAGAATCGCCTCCAATGCATGTGCCGTAGGGTCGCTAGTGAACGAGTACTTGCCGGATTAGAGGTTAATTACTCCTCAATCTGTCAAGCATCGTGACGTGCACGGAATTTTCTTCCACGCAGGTCATTAACACCTGGAATCGCGACGCATGATTGGTGTGTCGCCTCGTGAGGTCGATGTTGAGAGTGCTCCAAGAAATCACCTCGGATGGCTGAGATTCTTGATGAAGACGAATCGGTCAGCCCCTGTTACAAAATAGTGTCTCGCTGGCCTTGACGAGACGGGTTCACTGCGTCGTCGTTGCGTGCGAAATCTGCTCCTTCGCAGCAACTTGATGTTGGGAATATTGCAAGAGAAAACGGCTACTTCTCTGCAATCCCATAGGTTGTCGATCAAATTTATGAGATGAAGTGTCTCATGGATGGAGAACATGTCTTCACGCAGCTCCATTGTTTTTCCTGGGTGAAGATCCGCTGTGTTGACGTCGATCCATTTTTAACGAAGATGACTTCGTCAAAATAAATTGTATCGTTATCAACACTTGTCAGAAGATTCGTCGATTGTGCAGTCGCTGGTCACGAATATTGTCTCCATGATAATGATTTCCCATGGTGTGGTTTCCGCTGCATTCGTGCCGTTGATTCCGCAGCAATCCGACGATCCACGTTCTCCTGTCATTTTTCTGCATGCAGATATTACCAAGTAGGTAATACTCTGGCATATTTCTGACTCTGCAGATGATTTGCGCACCATATTCGTCACCAAATAGAGGAGTCCGAATTTGGTTGTCCAGATGTTGTCAGCGATGTTGAAGGCGGCCAATTTCTGGTTCTGCGCGTCACTCTCCCTTCGTGCAGAAGTCGTGCTCCATCTCGTCCGTTGAAGTAGAAGTCGATCCGACGGTCCAAACTCCAAGCGATCTGAGTATACTCCTGAGTCGCGTTCAGCAGCTTTCGGCGCCCGGGTTGACTCATTTCCTGCAGCAATTCTCGGTCGTCGATGTCGGATGTCGAACGATCGGACACTCCGAAAAACTTCGCGGCTTGCGGGCTCGCGGCGCTGAAACTCGAACTCGCTAAGAAGGATTTCGTTTTCGCCTCGGTCGATCCGAAGCGTCGAATCTCCATCGGACGGATGTCGTCGGTCGAACCTCCGCAGAGTTCCGCGCAACTCCAAGTGTCGTCACGAACTGCGAACTTCTCCGAATGTCGCAGGGAGTGTTCCGCCGGAACTGACGCGCTCGCCAGGTCGAGGCCGTTTGCCCCCGCGAAAAATCGGCACCGTCGATGCAATCCATCGAACGGTTGGCGAGGCATCTCGCCTTCGAAGGGGACCCCAGGTGCAACTGCGCAAGGATTGTCGAAACTTAGAAAGAAACTGCATTGTACTTACAGGAATAGAAGTTTCGACTCCATCCTCGGCGTGCTCCTGGGGGCCCAGCGGTTAAGCGTTGAGCTGAAACCTTGGCTCTGATTACCAAGTGTCACAAGATCGAATGTGTCGAGGAAAGGTTTGCTCAATGTTCCACCATCAATCAGTACAAGGTGCTTTTATACTTCCAGAGTACATCAGGTAACCAGGTTTATCATATCCAAAGGAAATAGACCCTTCTAGAAATAGAATCACCCTGCGTATAGCCACGCGAGGCTATTGGCTTTAAGGGATTACGGCAGGATTACGCTAGATATAGCGCGCCAGTACATCCCGAGCCTGGTCGGTGATATAATTATAATAACAGGATAAACCAAAGGATAATGGAAAATGAGGAATAGGAAACCAAATGAGATGAGATAAAGACCAAATGAATGAGGATAAAAAGAGGAATGAAATAGAAAGGAAATATGGAAAGGGGAAATTGGTGTAACGGGGTCGTACTCTCACAGTGAACGTCTAGGTGATGCCCTCCGTACGACAAAAACAACCAAGGCAACAAGAGGCGAAGCCGCCACCGCGGTCAGAGTGAAGACACAACACAGGGAGACCTCGATGCACACGCGCAGAGACAAGCCACGGGATAAGATCGTTAGGCAAGTCAGCCTTCCGATAGAGGGGAAACACGATGGTGTAGCGTGTGTAGTCGTCGACAAGCACTAGGAAGTAGCACTCGCGACGCGGCCCATGGACGGGGGCGGGGCCCCAGACGTCCATGTGGAGGGTCTGCAGTGGTGCGGCGGTGGGGGGGAACGAGGAGGAGTGAGGGGCACGGCGGAGCCAGCCCTCGACGCAGGGCGTGCACGGCGGCGTTGGTGAGAAGGGGAGCGCAGGGAGCGACTCAGGGAGACCTAAGACAAGACAGTGATGGGACATGTGATGGAGACGGGTGAGAGCGGGGTGACCGACACGAGCAAGCCGCAGCATCCTGGGTAGACGCTACCACCTGGGGAGGCATCCCAACCGGGGGGGACGGGGTGTCCTGCGTGAACAGGCCAGACACCGGGTCCTGGGGGAACGTGGTGAGTGGGGCACCAGTGGCAACCTCGGTACAGACAGCGTACCGCTTGTGACCAGGGAATGTAGTGGTGACGCCAAGGTCCTGGAGGCAGCCGACACCAACTAGGTTCCAAGAGAACGAGGGGATGTGCTGGCCTGTTAGGGAGCCCGAGGGAACCGCCGTACAGGGAAGGGTGGTGGAGCTACGGGCAACTACCGGACTGGAGGAAGGGTCTGCAAGAGCAACTGCGGCGGGGGTGGCAAGCGACATAAGCGTAGTGGAGTCCCGAAAGAAACACCGGGAAGCGCCGGAATCCAGGGTAAAGGAGAGCGGGGCAATGGCGACTGGGATCGGAGGAGCGAGGGAGGACCCAAGATTGCAACAGTTCGTGGATAATCTTCAGAAGGCTTACGTGAAAGCTATCGAATTTATTCAAAAAGCAAATATCGCTGCCCGGCGCTACACCGATTTATGCCGACAAGATATTACCATGGCAGCAAGGCAATCAGTCCTCTTGGACACGCAGATACTGACAAAGCTGCGACCTCGTTACTGTGGATCTTTCAAGACTATCAAGATGCTGACGCCCGTCACCGGCCAGTTGCGACTACCTGACGATGGGCGAATTCACAATTCGTTCCCGTCAGCCTCTTACAAACCTTCGTCACTGACACACCAGACGTTGCTCGACACCAGATCTCCCAGGATGTACAACCACCAGCGGAACCAGTCATTGAGCCAATGAAAATCCTAAGTCATCGTGTGCGAGGACTTTCTGATACGATGGACCAATCGTACCAGTGAGGACGACACGTGGGTACCCTTGGACCAGGTACAGTCACATTCAGTACTTGGGAATTATTTATCCGGCAGACACATGGCCGATATTGATCACCTTCGCTAGAAGGGTGGGTAGTGTAAGGAATTTTCATTCTTTACCAAGTTGTACTGCTTATCGCGTACACTCGAACACACGTGAACCCTTAGTGTGGTTCTGGACCTCTCGATCCGAACCTTCGACACTATTCAAGACCTTCAGACCAAACCATCGGAAGTTCTCCAGGCCTCTCGACGACCTCTCGAGGCCCTTTGATCCCTTTCCTGATCCTTCCCATCTCACGGCTAGGACTGTCAACAAACATATTGCGCTCCTCTTTGCAGCTCCTAGCCTCCTGCTAGCCGCTCACAAGCCGCTGTCCACCGATCCCAGCTTGCCGCCTCTTGCTACCAGCCCACCGCCAGCTAGTGCCACTATCGTCTTACTGTCACTCGCTCCTGCTACTGTCAGCCTACCGCTAGTTGCTGCAGCCTCCTGCTTGCTGCCATTGCTCCGGCCACAGCCGCCATTGCTACAACCTCCGCTAGTTCTCCTGTAGCACCTAGTGCCTCCCACTACTCTGCTCCTAATTTCTAGAGTTCCTTGACGCCTCTCCTCTCGGCATGATGGCCTTGTTCGGGCCAGACCCTTGGCCAGACCACCGGGCACTTCCCTCCGCTCTCCGATTTCTCGCTCACCGTCTACAGCTGGTGAGCCCGCACCGAGACTGCGCGCTCCTAGAGGATCACATTAGTTACCTCCTTGGCTTTTGGCTCCATGATCTCGACGGTTGCTTCCGGGCTCTCTGTCCAGTGCTGCAGCTGCACACGCAGCAGCAGCAGCAGCAACAGCCGCAGTGGGGTCTTGGGGGTGCTGGGCGAGGTGGAGGCTCTGGAGGTGCGGCCCCGGGACAGTCACTGCCTTGGGGCCAGTGTGGTTTCTCTGGAGGACCGGGGGCCTTGGGGCCTAGGGGTCTAGGTCCCACGACTGTGTATAGTCTAGGAGCCTCTACTACGTGTCCCCTAGGCTCCTCCCCTGCCCCTCCTGCGGCGGCCCTCTCCTATATCCTTGACTCAGACATGTCTCGTTGCTTCTTTAGAGACAATATTGCTCTCACCCTGCTTTCTGCGCCTGTCCGCGTCACACTGTCAGACTCCTCCGCCACAGCTTTCGCATGTAGCACCACCACTCTCCCTTGTTCAGTTGTCCCCCTCGGCTCCCTCACCGGTCTGCACATCCCCTCGTTTGCGAGGAACCTAGTGGGTGTCGGTCACCTTCAGGACCAAGGCATCACCACTTAGTTCCCTGGCCGTGAGAGACACGCCGTTTGCACAGGCGCAACCACTAGTCGGCACTTAGCCATGTCCGAGCTTGACCTAGGGTCAGTTCTCTTTACAATGCACACCGAGTCCTCGCCGGCTGTTGCGTCTGCCGCGGTTGCCGCGTCCTGCTCCTGTCGCTCCATAGCCCACCCAATCCTTCTGTGGCATCACCGCTTAGGTCACCCTGCACTCCTGCGTCTTAGGCACATGTCCCAGAATGGTCTAGTCACTGGTCTCCTTGCGTCGCTAACCGCCCTGCCTACGTTGATAGCGCCACTGTGCACGTCCTGCGTTGAGGGCCGTCAGCGTGCCGCCCCTCACTCCTCATTTCCTCCTACCACAGTGCCGCTACAGACGCTACACATGGACGTCTGGGGCCCTGCCCTGGTCCATGGTCTTAGTCGGGAGCGCTACTTTCTAGTCGTCGTTGACGATTTCTCACGCTTCACCACGGTGTTCTCGTCGGAGCGAAAGGCCGACGTGCCTACCGTTCTCCTCCCGTGGCTTCTCATTGTTCGCACCCACCACCGCTTGCCTGTAGGTCGCTTACGCTCTGACCATGGTGGCGAGTTCGCCTCTGGCACTCTAGGACACTTCTGTCGTGCAGAGGGCATCTGCCAGACTTCCGACAGCAAAATGGGGTCACTGAGCGACACATCGGCCTGATCATGGAGGTAGCTCACACCTCCATGGTGCACACCGATGCACCCCATTTTCTGTAGCCATTCACCGTGCGCTACGCTGCTCACCAGCTTAACCTGTAGCCGCGCTCCCAGCGGCCACAGGTTTCACCGACCCTCCTCTAGACCGGATCTCCTGGTGAAGCGTCTGTGTTCTACGTCTGGGGCAGCCTTGCTCACATCCACGACCCTCGCGTGGACGAGCTCTCAGCCCGCCCCCTTTCTTGTGTCTTCCTGGGGTTTCCGCTTGACGCCTCTGACTGGCTATTCTGCCACTCGTCACACCATCGCTTTTACCACTCTCGTGATGTTACCTTTGACGAGACGCTCCCCTATTGCCGGCACTTCCCACACCGCAGCGCTCATAAGCCTCCTCCTCCTCTCTTCCTTGTCTCTACCCTGCATGCCGCACCCCTCTCGCCCCGCCCGCCCTAGTCTAGTGTCTCCCACGCTAATCAGTTCCCCTCGGTTGCGCCTGTGGGGGAGTCGACTGAATCTGGGGGCCCAGCTGCTTGGGGCGCGTCTGCTGTCCCTATGGTGCCTCCCCCAGCCTCGGTACCTTAGTCACCTTAGCCACCACCCCCCTTGCCTCAGCAATAGCAGCAGTCGCCACAGCAGACTCACCAGCAGCAACAACAGCAGGGAGCAGTGGGCTCTGCGGGTGCTGGTGTTGGAGGTGTTGGTGTTGGGGGTGTTGGTCCTAGGGGTGCGAGTTCTGGGGGTGCTGATTCAGGGTGTGCTGGTTCTGGGGGTGCGAGTTCTGGGGGTGATGACTCTGGGGGTGCTGGTTTTGTGGGTGGTGCGTCCGAGGGTGCTAGTCTTGGGGGTGCTGTTTCGGGGAGTGCCGATGGCAGCCGCGGTGCCGCTGGAGATCCTAGAGAGGACATGGAGTAGTTGCAAGCGTAGCAGCAGCCGGAGCAGCAGCAGCAGCCACACCAGCAGCCGCAGCAGCAGGCGCAGCCACCGCAGCAAGAGCAGCCAAAGTCTACCCTTCCTCTTCTTGGTCTTGCCCCAAGTTCCCCTGTCCGCCCGCCCGTTCCCCCTCCGATGCGTAACCCTATTTACGGCCCGTTCTTCCATCCTCCTGTCTCCTCTCCGGCTCGTTTTCCCCCGCGCTCCCCTCCGTACCCTGACTTGTCCCCCGTTTCCCCTCGTTTCCAGTTCCCTGCTCTTCCCAACTAGGTCCGTCGCCCCTCTGCTGCTCGTCCTGTCTCTCCCCGTCCTAGTGTCCACCCTATGGTCCTTCCTTCATGTGCTCCTCTAGTCACAGTCCTCCCGTTGCCTCCCCCATCGTCACTCCTATCGTCCCCCCCTCCTCGCTCCGACGCTGCTCGCACTTCTCGTCTAGTCCTATCGCGCCTATTTGCGTCACTTGTTACTGACCCTAGTACTTCTCCTGAGTCTGTCTCTGTGCTTGTCGCTGTTGCCACTGACTTTGCTACTGGAAACCGCCTTGAATACGCTGTTGCTCTGGTCTCTGGTACTTTCCATCCTCCGTCCGTCGGGGGTGCACCTGCCCTTGGCAGTGACGTGCTAGAGAACAGGCAGTACGAGTTGGCACTATTCCCAATCCTTGCTCCATGCTTGTATCCCCAAAGGGCGACTCAGATGCTCTCGACATTCCTGTTCCGCGCTCTTACGCTGAGACGATGTCGGAGCCCTGGGCGGCCCAGTGGATACTAGCCATGGAGGCTGAGATGGCATCCTACAGATCCACTGGCATTTACGTCGACGCAGTTCTCCCGCCTAGGGCGAATGTAGTCGATGGCATGTGGATCTACAGGGTGAACCGTGCACCTGGAAGGCTGCCGGAGTTTAAGGCATGTTACGTGGCGAGAGGCTTCAGTCGTAAGGGTGTGGACTTCTTCCAAACCTTCTCCCCGAACCCGAAGATGACTACACTTCGTTTCCTTCTTCACATAGCCGTGGAACGTGACTATGAGCTTTACTCACTCGACTTCTCCACAGCCTTCCTGCAGGGGTAGTCTACACGAGCAGATCTACCTCCAGCGCCCTCAAGGCTTCTCCGGGTCCTTCCCACCTAGGACCGATAGGAGCCTACGTCTTCCTGTCTACGGCCTTCGTCAGGCACCCGGTGAGTGGCACGACACGCTTCACACCACTCTTGCTGAGCTGTAGTTATCTTCATCCTGTGCTGACCCCTCTCTCTTTGTTCGCTCGGGTCAGACACTGTTCTACATTCTAGTGTACGTAGACGATCTTATCTTTGCTACTCCTAACAGAGTCGCACTCACCTCAGTGAAGGCAGAGTTACTTAGGAGACACAACTGTACAGACATGGGGGAGCTAAGGCGCTATCTGGGCTCGGAGACCTCTCGCGACCGTGCTGCTCGCACGATCACACTCTCCTAGCCCCATATGGTGCATCAGATCCTCCAGAGGTTCAGTCTCCAGTTCTCCTCAGCACAGCACAGACCTCTGCCTGTGGATCACAAGCTCTCTGCTCCTGTTCCGGCTGAGCCGGTCGAGGCTAGTGGTCGTACACAAAGCTGGTGGGGTGCCTCATGTACCTGATGACTTGCATTCGACCAGATCTAGCATACCCTCTGGCTCGCTTTGTTGCGACAGGCAGGCACCGACCAGTTCACTGGTCGGCTGCCAAGAGGGTACTGTGGTATCTGGCGAGTACATCAGGACTGGGGCTTGTGCTAGGAGGACGGGAGCCAGTGGTGCTCACTGGACACACAAACGCGTAGTGGGCTGACGACGTGGAGACGCTCACGTCGTCTCAGGGCTACTAATTTAGTCTTGGTGCTGGTGCAGTCTCGTGGAGGTCCACCAGGTTGTCATCTGTAGCTGGGTCCAGTTGTAAGGCACAGATCTAGACTGGGGCCATGACCGTTCAAGAGATCCGCTGGCTGACGTTCTTGCTCACTGACTTAGGTGAGCAGCATAGGTCTGCTCACAACAATAAGGCCATGATCCTCCTTTGTCAGGAGGCTCGACTTGAGTGCAGGGCGAAGCACATCCAGCTGCAGTACTTCCTACTGCGTGAGTTGCAGCAACGCGGCCAGGCTCGAGTAGTACACGTGGCCATAGAGGCCAAGACCACTGATATCTTCACTAAGGCACTACCACCTTGTGACCATCAGCGAATGTGTATTCAGCTTGGTCTAGTCTCAGTAGCAGCGCCACTCCTTGTATCCTGATATCTGCTATACCGGCTTGAACTTGCTATTTCTATGCGTGCATGTCTTGCTACACCTACTGACTACCTTGTGGCCCCTTGTCTCAGTGGTCAGACTAGTATTGCTGCCCTGAGTTGTCTTGTTACCTTCACTAGAGCCCAGACAACCGTAATCACCTGGATAGACGCCCCTAAAGGCGTTTATAGGACTGGTTTGAAAACGTGGGGGGGCGTTAAATTGAATTAAAAAATACGCATATTGGCATTTACAATGGTATATAGGTAAATTGATACTTCTACTTCAAATTGTAGCTTTTGCTGTGCTTCATGAGATGGGATCACTTTGAACAAAGATTCTCAAGTCCATCGGGCTGAAAGTCCAGTCAGCAATGTGGTAGGCTGGAAACAAACGACTCTGACGTGAATCCTGCTGGCGCGAAGTGTCGAAGGGCCCAAATTGCACTTCTGGCTGGCACTGCTGAAGTATGCTCGACTGGGTTTACTGAATTTCTGATATAACATTTAGACTATACTAGTAGCACGATACCTCATATGGAAGGACGCGCGTAATGACATCAGCAGTAGCAAGTCAACACGTGAACAGTAGGTTCGAGTGTATAGTCACCCGAAGGGTCACGCCACTCTCGGTCATACGAACAGTCACTAGTCATGTCACGCAAATAGTCGCATTACACTACGAACATGTACATTCCGAATAGGTACTTCTTAGACTATAAATATATCAGAGCAACGATTTTTTTTTCTAGAATGTGGGAAACATGGTGGTTTTGTGTTATGGGGTTGTACGCTCTAAGAGTACGCACCTATCTAGCCTATAGTAACATATTCACATATGTTTGACACACCCCCTAGGCTAGATGAGGGGCAGTCGTGGGCAAGGGACACATAGCTCAAGGTGGCACTGCTAGTCCAACCTCTGAGGCAAGGGTACGAAGACCAGTCAGCAAGAGTACAGATTAAACAAGAGTAACCCAGGGTGGTACTAATAGTCCAACCACTGGAAAAAGAGCCCAAGGCAAGTCAAGATAATATAAGAGGAAATATACATCAGGGCCCTAGCAATTGAGAAGCTACAGGAACTAGACCAAGCTGTACACAGTGCCACTGATGATCTTTAGGCGGAAGCGCCTTCGTAAAGATATCATCTGTGTTCGCATCGGAGGCAAAGTGTACTACGCGGGCCTTGCAGCGCTGCTGTAGCTCGCGCAGGATGAAGTACCGCAGCTGGATGTGCTTCGCTTTCCCCTCCAGTCGAGCCTCTTGACACAGGAGGATCATGGCCATGTTGTCATGGTCATGTAAGTCCGTGAGCAAGAAAGTCAGCTAGCGGAGCTCCTCTGCCGCCATGGCACCAGCCTAGATCTCAACCTCACAGCTAGGCTGGGCAATGGACGACGAGCAGGTGGACCTCTACGAGATGGCATTTGCACCAAGGCCAAAGCAGTAGCCCTGTGAGGACCTGAGAGTCTCAGCGTCGTCTGCCCAAGACGCGTCTGTGTGCCCTGTATGGCTTGCGTCCTCCTAGCACTTGCCCCATGCCCAATGTACTTGCCAGATAACGCAAAACCCTCATAGCGACCGACCATTGCTGTGGTCGGTGTGTGCCTGTGGCCACAAAGCAAGCCTGGATGCTGAGAGGGTATGCGAGATCTGGGCGAGTGCAAGTCATCAAGTACTTGAGGCAACCCACCAGCTCTGCGTACGGACCACTAGGCTTTACTGACTCATCAAGGACTAGAGCTGAGAGCCTGTGATCTACTGGCAGAGGTGTGGGCTGTGCGGAGGAGAACTGAAGACCGAACCTCTGAAGGACATGGCGCACCAAGTGTGACTGTGTGAGAGTGATGGTGCGCGCTGCTCTGTCCGTGGAGATCTGCAGGCCAAGGTAGCGGCGCAGCTCTCCTAGGTCAGTGCAGGTGTGTCTCCTCAGCAGCTCAACCTTTACGGAGGCCAGTGCGCCTCTGTCTGCAGTAGCAAAGACCAGGTTGTCTATATAGACAAGGATGTAGAACAGGGTCTGGCTTTTAAGAACGAAGAGAAAAGGGTCAGCCAACGTAGCACGAAGCAAGTCGTGCCACTCGCACGGTGCCTACCGAAGGCCGTAAACCGGGGCGAAGGTGCCGGTGAAACCTGGTGGGCGACGCAGGTAGACATGCTCGTGTAGACTGCCCTGAAGAAATGCTGTCGAGAATCAAGAGAGTGCAGCTCGTAGTCACGCTGTGCTGCTACGTATAGCAGCGCCCAAAGGGTAGTCATCTTTGGGGTTGGGGTGAAGGTCTGAAAGAAGTCAACACCCTGGCGCTGTCTGAAGCCTCTGGCAACGTAGCATGCCTTGAACACTAGCGGCTCTCCAGGAGGGCGCTTCACCTTGAAGAGCCACCGACCATCGACCACGTTCACCCCAGTTGGGGGAACTGCGTCGACGTAGGTGCCGGTGGACCTCCAAGCTGCCATCTTCGCGTCCATGGCAGCTATCCACTGAGAAGCCCAGGGTCCCGAGGTCGCCTCAGCATAAGTGCGAAGAGTCAGGATGTCAAGGGCGTCTGGGTCACCCTCAGGGACTAGCAGCATGGAGCAGATATGAGGCGCGGCCTCGGACAGGAAAGCAAGCTCGTACTGTCGGTCCTCCAGGACGTCACTGCCAAGGGCAGCAGCCACCTCGAAAAACGGAGGACGTGCAGAGTCAGAGACAAGAGTGGTGGCGTAGTCAAGGCGACGGGTAGTGGCAAAGCTAGTGACGGCAGCGACAAGAGCGTCGAAGGGCGGACACCGGAGACTACTATGGCTGCTGCTCCACACTGACACCAAAACCTCCAGCTGGACCACTGCGACCACCGGGATGCTCCACGACAGCACCCCTAGAACGAGGACCCTCTCTAGCACCGGTACCATCCCCAGGACCGCCGGGACAAGCCACGGTAGTACCCCCCGTACTAGCACCCTCCTCAACGCCCACACCCCAAGAGTTCCTGAACCCCTGCGGCGGCGGCGGCGGCGGCGGCTGTGACGGCGGACACGGCTGCTGCTGCTACAGCGGCAACCGTGGCTGCTGTGGCGGTGGAGGAGGAGGAGACACTGGGGCAGAAGGGGGTGGCGAAACCAAAGCCGCAGGTCTCCCGGAGGCATCCGACTCCTCAATCGGGAGAACCGACGAGAAGGGAGAGACGTACGACACACCAAACGGGGCAGGACGAGGAGGAAGAGGAGCAGGGGCTACTAGAGGAGTGGGGACCAGGAACAGGGGAGGGACAACCGAGAGACCTCGGTGGGGAAAGTGGGTGTAGAAGGAGTCAGACTCGTCAAATGTGACGTCACGAGAGTGAAAGAGACGGTGACGATGGGTGATAAAAGTGTTAGTCAGACGCGTCTAGGGATGGTGCGGGCAGTGAGCTTATCCGTGCCAAAGGCACAAAAGTGAGCAAGGTAGCCCCAGACGTGGAACACAGATGCATCACAAGGGAGCCCAGTCTAGAGGAGGGTCGGCGAAACCTGACGCCGCTGGGAGTGCGGCCACAGGTTAAGTTGGTGAGCGGTGTAGCGAACAGCGAACGGCCACAGAAAGTGGGGTACGACACAGGGGGAAACCAAGGAAGACACAGGGGACAGTGTGGGCAGTGAGCTTGTCCATGCCGGAGGCACAAACGTGAGCAAGGCAGCCCCAGACGTGGAACGAGGATGCGTTACCAGGTAACCCAGTCCAAAGAAGGGCTGCCGAAACCTGCGGCCGCTGGGAGTGCGACCACAGGTTAAGCTGGTGAGCGGCGTAGCGAACGGCAAATGACCATAGAAAATGGGGTGCACCGGCATGGATCATGGAGGTACGAGCCACCTCCATGACCAACCGATGTGTCGCTCAGCGACCCCATTCTGCTGCGGGGAGTCCAGCAGGGTGTACGCTTGGGTGATGCCCTCCGCACGACAAAATTGTCCAAGCTGACCGGAGGCAAACTCGCCGCCACGGTTGGAGTGGAGACGCAGCACAGGGAGGCCACGGTAGACTCGTGCAGCTACGACCCATGGAATAAGAAGAGCGTGCATGTCGGACTTCCGCTCCAGGGGAAACACGGAGATATAGCGCGTGTAGTCGTCGACAAGCACTAGAAAGTAGCGCTCTCGGCGCGGCCCAGGGACGAGGGCTGGGCCCCAAACGTCCAGGTGCAGGGTCTCGAGTGGCGCTGTGGTAGGGAGAATCGAGGAGGAGTGAGGAGCACGGCGCAACTGGCCCTCGACACATGGGGTGCACAGCGGCGCAGGAGAGGGAGGGAGGGCAAGGAGCGACGAAGGGAGACCTGAGACAAGACCGCAATGGGACATGTGACACAGACACGGGAGTGCACGGGTGACCTAGGCGGTGGTGCCACAGCAGTGACGGGTGGGTGAGCAACCGGCATGAGCAAGCCGCAGCAACCTGGGAGGATGCGGTGACCTGGGGTGATGCTCCCACCGGGGGGGATGAGGTGTCTAGGGTGAACAGGCCAAACACGGGGTCCTGGGGGAAAGTGGTGAGAGGGGCACCAGTGGCGGCCTCGGTACAGACTGCGTACCGCTCGTGTCCAGGAAACGTACTGGTAACGCCGAGGTCCTGAAGACATTCGACACCAACAAGGTTCTTGAAGAACGAGGGGATGTGCAAGCCAGTAAGAGAGCCCGAGGGAAGCACCGAACAAGGAAGGGTAGTTGAGCTAGTGGAAACTACCAGACCTGAGGAGGGGTCAGCAAGCGCTACAGCGGGAGGGGCAGAAAGCGACGTGAGCACAGTGCGGTCACGAAAGAAACAGGTAGATGCACCAGAGTCTAGCATGAAGGAGAGTGCAGTGGTAGCGGCCGCAGAGGGCCTAGAGTGGAGCTGAGGCTAAACAAGACAGGTGGTCCTACGTCTGACGTAGCAGGGGAACCTAGACTACACAGAGTGGACACACCTAAACTAGGCAACACCGGGTGATACGGTCCAGTCACACTAGAATTATCAGCATACATGACATATATAGCAAACCTAATCTGATCCTTGTCAGGCTCAAAGACAGGGACACGGCGATGCACCAGGCTGTACCAGTCGAGGGGGTCCGACTTGGGACCGAAGCAAAGACGGAAGAGGTCGTCGAGGCGGCGATAGCAGCAAGTGGCGGTGTGACCGGGACGGTTGCAGATGGTGCCGCGGCGAGGGTCGGATTGAAGCTGGTACTGGCAGGTGACCACACGGGAGCCGCCATCCGACACCAAGCAGCACGGCCCACCATCACGCCCACCACCACCAGAGCCGTCAGGCCACCACGGCGGCGGCTGCTGCTGCTACTGCTGTGGCAAAGGCTGTTGCTTCTGCTGCTGAGACTGCTGCTACTGCTGCTCCGAGGCAAGAGCCCCGGTCCCCTCGTCTGCACCACCATCCCCGCCCCCACATCCAACACCCCCACCACCCCCGCCACCCTTCCCTCCGCCACGCGCCCCCTTGGGGCGGCGGCCCTTACCCTGACGCGGCTGGGCTGAGGCCGCAGCGGTGGTCTCAGCAGAAGGGGCTGTCTCAACGATAGTGGCAGAAACGTCAGAGTAAGTGCACTGAGAGGGAGCACAGCCCTGGAAGATAGGGACCGCCACAGTACTGCTAGACTGAGAGGGAGCACAACCCTGCTAGATAGTGCGCTGGCGGGTCTCTATCGCGGACAGGACTGTGAAGAAGGCGGTAAGGGTGAGGTCACGGGGGTGCTGACTAAGGAAGTGGTCACGGGCAGTAGCTAGGTGGTCTGGAAGGAGCATGGCAATGAGGTAAAGGGTAGCACAAAGCGGCGGCGTGAAGGCAATGAGCTGTGCCTCAGTGCTAGCGGCGCGGTAGCTAGTCTCAAGTGCGCGGAGGTGAGTGGCGAGGTCAGCGACTGTGGGGAAGGACGCAAGATCAGGGAACAGCATGGGGAGGATCAGGCGGCCGACAGAGGCTGAGGAGGGGGTAGAATAGCGTGCAATGACCGCATCTAAGTCTTCATTCGCATTGGCTACAGCGGTAAAGCGGGGATGCTCAGACGGGAGGAGGGCATGACTAATAGCAAGCTGGGCGACTGCGTTGCGCAACTCCCAGACAGCACGTATAAGCTGAGCAATGGCGAAGGCCTCACGCTCAGCAAGCGTGGGGGCAGCAAGGAGGGCAGCAGGCGCGTCTAGGCAGGGGAGCTTACCATCGACATGGACGGCCAGGGAAGGGCCGTTTTGGCGCTGCCCTGTCAGCTGGCGGCGAAGGTCGGCGAGCCACGCCTCAAAATCAGTCGCCCGACCCTCCGCGTCCAGGCGGAGCACGGAGTCCGCCATCACCACGGCTGCAGCAGGTGTCTGCCGCTGAAGGGGGAGGAGAGCGGCAGAGAGCGGTGGATGGCGGTGGAGAGCGGCGGAGAGCAGTGGAGAGTAGTGGAGTGCAGTGGAGAGCGGTGGAGACAGCCGGCTGTAGCTCCGGCGCAGAAGGGAGCCAAGGCCGGCGGGTCGGAGTGGCAGAGCGGCTCATCGGCTTAGCGATACGGCGCCACAGCAGCACTGCTCGGTGGGAGCTAGGGCCAGCACTGGCTGGGGCCGGCAGAGCTGGGGCCAGCAAAGCCGGGGTCAGCGGAGCTTGGGGCCGGCAAGCGAGGGGCCGGTGGGCGTGGGGCCAGCTAGCTAGGGGCCGGCGACCAGGGGGCCCTCAAGTGCGGGGCCGGCAAGCGCAGGGCCAGCGAGTGCGGGGCTGGTGAGCGCAAGGCCGATGGGCGCGGGGCCAGCGAGCGCGGGACTGGCGAGTGCGGGGCTAGCAAGTGAGGGGCCGACGAACTCGGGGCCAGCGGGCGCGAGGCTGGCAAGCACAGGGCCAGCGGGCACAGGGCTGGCTAGCGAGGGGCCGGCGAACGCAGGCCCAGCGAGCGCGGGGCCTGCGTGCAGAGGCTGACGCGCGGGGCCGTAAAGCGATGGTCGGCGGGCAGCGGGCCGGTGACGAGCGAGGGCCAACGCGCTAGGGCTAGCAAGCTAGGGTCGACGAGCTCGGGGCTATGGGCGGCTGGCAGTGACGGGCGGCACGTGGCGGCAGGCGGCCAGCGGCGGTGAGCGGCTAGCGGCTAGCAGCGGCGGCGAACGATGGGCGGCTAGGAACGGGCGGCTTGCGACGGGCCGCTATCAACGGGCGGTTCGCGACGGGCGGCTAGCGACGGGCAGCTAGGAACGGACGGCTAGCGATGGGTGGGTAGCGACAGGGGCTAGGACTAGGGCGGAAGCGCAGGTGGGCGTGGAGGACCTAACCTAGCGTGATACCATTTCCAATACAAGGTTCACCAACTTCCGCTGACTTTAACTCATGGTTCCACCAACTCCAGATCCTGGCCGCCCTAAACACGTGGTTCACTTCAACTGGCACAGAGCGAGAATTCTCGCTATTACTCGAACTCGTTCCTTCGTTTTTGCACAGTTTTTTATGAAATAGAAGAGGGGCGTACAAGGTACACACTTTCGAAAAGTAGGGGGGGGAATTGAATCAAATAATAGCTAAAGGCCCAAAGCATGACATATAGCCCATGTGACTATCCGAGGCATCTATCCTGTTGTTTGCGGTACCATAATCCCCCGGAGATAAGCGCTGCCGTTTGTTTAGCACCATGGCACTTATAGAATATAAGAGCGCTTATAAAAAAAATCGATTACAAGTGCCCCCCCTGTTGTCAAAAGGAACATCCTATAAGCGCCCCCTATATTACGTAGAAAACTCACTGAAACACATGCATTTTGTATCGAAGTCCTCTGCAGTATTCATTTCCGTTCTGAAAATGGACCTGCAGGGGACTTGCAAACTGGACTCGGCCTAGACCTTTACTCTGACAGCCAACCAAGGCCCTCGCAAGCCTTCCTACAGTAGAGGGTACAACCCCCTTCTTGTATACCTCTCTCTTCTAGTCCATCCCTCTACTCTTTCGACATTTTCTCATAGCACCTAAAACCTCACACCATTTCCATGGCTTCTATCCAATCCTAGCTTGTTGATCATACTATCAGTGCAGGTCCTTCTGCTCGGGCCTGCTCATTACGCTTCCGCAATGCTCGCTCCTCCCTCGTGTCCTTTCCACGCCACTGCGGCCATGTCGTGCTGTAGTGACGGCTTTGTCGTGCTGCTGTGGCGGCGTCGACGCGCCATCGCACGGACGGCAGCGGCCAGTGCCCGGTCTTAGCGCTGGCCAGCACGCCCGCATGCAGCCAGCGCGCCACACGGGGCGGCACGCTCCCTGGCTCCGCTGATGAACCCCCGCCCCCTTTCCCTGCGTCCCCTCTTCCTCGCCGCAGCTGACGGCCGACTCGCGCGGGCCTTCCCACTGTCGCGGAGTCAGGCCACGCCGCCGAGTGTTGCGAGCTTCGCCGCCGCCGCCGCATCTGGTGCTGCTGGCCTCGCCGCCGCATGCCGCCACTGTCATCGCTGCCGCCGTCGCTGCCATTGCAGCCGCTGCCCTTGCTGCGGACGTCGCCGCCTCGCACGCCGAGGGGTTGACCATGCTGTAGAAGCCGTTGCTACTACTGAGTATGGGGGTGCTAGGCTTAGGGGGTGTGTGGTTTAGTATGGTGTATGGGTGGTGTGTTTTCTTTGGACCTGCATTACTACTAAAACCAGTGGACAGGCTAGTAGTACTGCCCTGGTCTATTCTCTGCGTATCGCCTACCAAGCCTAGGGGCTGTGTCAACATATATATTACATACAGTGGCGGAAAAAATTGTCCGGATGTTTGGTTTTTATTTTTGCATTTTGATGAGTGCAGCGGCGTTAACATTAAGCCTTAATCTATGATGTACATACACGTTGAGAAGATCAGTTACAGCACTCATTCAAGTCGCCAAAAACCAGAGTAGTGTAGTACATGGTCCTTAAACACCTAAGCATATCGTAAGAGCACATCCGGACAATTTGTACCAAGGACAGGCAGCAAACTACAAACATGAAAAACTAGTACCTAGTCCAGCGTCCCTTAGCGCGAATCACTGCTGTGATCCTCCTTGGCATACTATCGATGAGGTTTGAATACACCTCCGCCGGTATCTTGTCCCATTCCTCCTGCACACCCTCTCCCACAGCTCCAGCATTCCACTAGGTGGTTTTTCGTACTTCGCCAGCTGCCTTTTCAAGTGTGCCCATAGGTACTCTATCGGGTTAAGGTCCGGGGAGGACGAGGGCCATTCCAGCACCGCATACTCCTGCTCCCCGAGCCAGTCTTGCACCAGACGGGACTTGTGCTTAGGATCATTGTCGTGCTGGAAAATGGCCTCAGAGGGGGGAAGCTTGAAAAGGTCGATGGTTTGTGAGAGCTCATCTTGCAAGATGCTGCGATACAGCGACCCATCCATCCTTCCACCTATCTTGTACATGAACCCCGCCTCCTCATACGTCATGCAACCCCACACCATCACAGATCTGCCCCCATGCTTAACTGTCTGTTGGACTTGATGGCTCTGGAGGTTGGTGCCCTCGCGAATCCAGGTGTACGCCCATCCGCCGGAGCAGAAACAGTTTATCTTAGTCCCATCAGACCAAATCACGCGCTTCCAGTCCTCCATCGTCCACTCGGCATGCGACCTCACGAAATTGAGCCTGGGTTTCTTGGGCTGCTGCACAGCGATCAAGCCTACGGATCGTAACGAGTTCCTGACGGTATTCGAGTCTACAGCCAGAGCGTGCTTCTCCTCTAACAACTTTGCGGCGACTACACTGCTTTTCACCTCCCCGCTGGTAATCGCTCGAATTATTCCGCGCTGGAGGCGGGTTGTGATTAAGCGTGGGCGGCCGGCCGTGGGCATCGTGGGTCGCACCTCATTGCGACTAGTCTTAGCAATCAACTTCAGACCATAATCATGCACGGTGCTCTTGCCTATGCCAAGAACTTTAGCTATTTTCCTAGTCGAATGCCCATTGCGCAACATGCTTCTAATACGAGTGCACTTTTTGTCATCTACCGGCTTCATCGTGATGCGGTCGTAGGTTCGCTTCATGACTAACTCCTAGACTAGCAACTGTTGCGCGAGACGATGTGTACCCTAAGTGACGAGCGAAAATAGATCTAGTATGTCGCTCGGTATGAACTGTCCGGATTGACTGTCGAGGAGTAAATCTCAACCCCGCTTTTTGATTGTGTCACAATCGCGCCAAACAGGATACGGTTGAAACAAAACTCGATAACCTTGTAACAGGTTCGGAAAAAATGGTGTTACTACATTCAAAACAAGTATGGCATAGCGATAAGTTTCAAAGTGCTAAACATCCGGGCAATTTTTTCCGTCACTGTAAATATATATATATATATATATATATATGTGTGTGTGTGTGTGTGTGTAAAGGCTAGGTAGGTGTACTGCATATCGTGGATCCTACTGTAGAGGGTACAACCCCCTTCGTGTATCCCTCTCTTCTAGTCCATCCCTCTTCTCTCTCCACATTTTCTCCTATCACCTAAAACCTCACGCCATTTCCATGGCTTCTATCCTATCCTAGCTTGTTCATCAGTGCTGCCCTGGTTTGTTAAAACCCGACGGCAAAATAGCGGAGGGTTTATCAAGTTGGGACCCCACTTGATCAGCACCCCCTGTGTGTCGAAGTGCGTTTTTTTATTCGGAGCTGGGAAGCAGTCCGCACTGTTCGATACTCCGAACAAACCCAAATGGCATATTTGACGCGATACTGTACCGTGTGAATTTCGTTTCGCGTTGCGCGTTGTGGGCTGCACGACGTGGCACGCGATTTTGCCACGTCAAAACGGGCCCCACTTGGTCATCAAGTGGGGCCCCACTTGATTTTCGCCAGGGAACACACGAAAAACAGGAATAGCAGAGGGGGGGTCCCTCTTGAAACCCCCTACAGAAAAAGCCGAGGCCCACGTGGCCTGCGACAAATGTCGAAGGGGGGCTGCACGACGCGCCACGCTGTCAATATTTTTTCGCGTCGAGCCTGCATTGGCTATTACTCTCGGCAACCAATAGGATTTGTGAAATCCTCTTTTGTTTCCCGACAGTTACAAATTTCGGGGCACTGGGACATTTCGTTTTTTTCGCCAAGTTTCGGGACTTAGTTTTTTTTGCACCCACTCAACTATCAAGAGGGACCCCCCTCTGCTATTTTGCCGTCGGGTTTTAAACTCTGCCGCTACGTAGGCTAGGGGGTGCGTCAACAAATATACGGTATTGTTCTGTCTGCACGTATATAGTTAGTTTAGATATATTTGTTATTGTTAAATTATATTATATATATAGTTGTAGGCTTCGTAGGTCTTGCTGGATCCTACTATAGAGGGTACAACTCCCTCCTTGTATCCCTCTCTCTTCTAATCTCCCTCTCTTTTCTCTCGTCAACTTTCTCCTAGCTAAACCCTTGTGCCATTCCACGGCTTCCTAGCTACCTAGTCTCGTGACATGGTTTCAGAGCCGGAGGTCCGCCCTGCTAGGCCGCCTCCTCACGCTTCCGCCGCGTACCCCCCCCCCACCCCCCCCCCCCCCCTTCTCGTTACTTCCGTGCCGCCGTGGTGGCCGTGTTGTGCTGCCATGGCGGCTTTGTCGCGCTGCCGTGACAGCCTCGACGTGGCGGTTTCGTCATGCCGCCGTACCGCCGTCGTCGCGTTAGCGCACGGGCGGCAGTGGGTCGCGCACTGGTTTAGGCACTAGGCAGCAAGCCCGCACTCCACCTCGCCGTGCCTCCCCAGCTCGTCATGTCGGACCCTGCTCGCCGTGTCGGACCCAGCTCGCCGCGTCGGTCCCGGCGGACCCAGCTCGCCGCGTCGGTCCCAGCTCGCAGTGTCGGTCCCAGCTCGCCACGCCAGCTGGCTCCGCCCCGCCGCAACGCAAGAAGGCCTAGCGCCTTCCTTCCATGCAGTCACCTCTGCTGCAGGGTATGGGGGTGCTAGGCTTAGAGGTGTTGCACGTGGGGTGGGCTTGTGACTACCAAGCCTAGGGGGTGTGTTAAATTATATTATATACATAATTTTAGGCTTGGTCGGTCTTGCTGGATCCTACTGTAGAGGATACAACTCCCTCCTTGTATCCCTCTCTCTTCTTATCTCCCTCTCTTTTCTCTCGTCAACTTTCTCATAGCTAAACCCTCGTGCCATTCCATGGCTTCCTAACTACCTAGTCATCGCAACTCATTCAGTTATTCACAACTTTGTTACCATATCTCATTCCGCACCACTTAGCAAGTTTACCCATAACACTATCCACACGAATATTGAAGCTCAGCTGATCCTATTTCGGGTCTAAAAAATAATCCATTATCACATTCATTGGATCCCACATTCACTCTTTGCCCATCTATGTTACACCACACGTAAAGTACACACACAGTGCTTCCTTATGACCCCTATTTGCATCTCCAACGTGCACCAAATTAGATCTCATATCCAAAGGTGGTTGAAGGCATCTCCTGCGAGCTTGTCGTCTCCACCAGCATACGGATCATGATCAAGCACACTGAAAGGGTCATAATGCCCGCTTCTCTCTGCTTCATTCTCCTGCTGCTCAAAGGATTCCTCACCTGGTGCTGCTTCTTCTTCACCCTCAATTTCGTCTTCAGAATTATGACCAAATTTACCTTCAAGTGTTTTCCTCCTTGTCCACCAGTTACCCAACGACCAGCCTCCCTTGTTACCACCACCTCCGCCATTCCGTCCACCAATCGGAATCTTCGGCATCTCAAACCCACCACCGCCGTCGCCTGTCCTCTTACCCTTCTGCCCTGGGGTCTGCCTCGGTTGGTTTGTGCTTATCCTCTTCAGAAGCTTCTCCGATACAAGCCTGTTGCTCATCTCCTTATTGTAAGGAACCGATGCGTATACGTCGTGCCACCATTGCGCAGGCGTAACTCCGAACGACGACTGAAGAGTACTCGCCGCGGCTGATAACGCCCGCGATTGGCGCTGGATCCCGGCTCTCCTCCTGCTGCAAGTCATAAATTTCGGGTAAAGCTGGTACATCCTCGAGCTAAGATTCGACACGCCGAAATCTTCCGCCGTAAGGTTATCGAAATCGAAGAAACCCCAGGGGTAGTTAACCGTCGTCGTGGTGATGTTATTCGTCGGCCGCACGGAAGGCAGCGCGTCGCAGTTGATATAATACGGATCCCAGCGGTTGCGCGTCCCGTTGATCACGATCATCTCCACGTGGTTTAATCCCGGAACGCCGCTGCAGTTTGCCGTGGCGTTGGCGCTCGCGGAGAGCTGCTTCCCGCTGTTGTAGTGCAGGTGCTGCGAGCAGTAGCCGGTCCAGTTCTTGGCGGCCTCGACGGGCGGCGTGGGGTTGCACTTGATGCCGGGAGCCCACTCCGTGCGCGTGCACATGTCGGAGAGGAACGGCCAGTTCTGAAGGGGACGGAGGGACGGATTGAGAGGAGGGGATGAGAGCGCGGAAGGAAGAGATGAGTGGAGGTGAGAATGAGGGAGAGAGGGAGAAGGGGAGAGGGAGAGGGAAGCGGAGGGAGAAAGGAGAGAAGTGGGGTTGCGCTTGATGCCTGGAGCCTACTCTCAGGTAAAATCAGGGAACCAAGCAGTGAAGGAGAGACAGAGCAGACGGGGACAGTACCTACCTAGTAACGAATATACCGTAGAGGGAGTTTCAAAGCAGACCTAACGGTTCTGTCTGAACCTGGCGCCAGGCGGGCGCTCCGAATCGCGCGACGAAGGCGGTGTACCACTTGTGCCCGAGCCCGCGGCCGAACCAGGAAGGGAGAGGCGATCAAAGGGGGTGCAGGCGAGGGCGAAATGCAGGCAGACCCAAGGCAGAGAGAGAGGAACTCCACAGCATACAGACAGACAGTTTAGTCCGTACGGACCTTGCGCCAGACGGGGGTTTCAAAGCGAGAGACGAAGGTGGTGTATCACTTCTACCCGAGCCCACGGCCCGTCCAGGAAGGGAGAGGCGATCAAAGGGGATACAGGCGAGGGGGATGCAGCAGGAAATTCAGCGCGGAACAGAGAGTGCAGCAGAGAGGCAGAGTCATGTTGACGCAGGCGCAAGGCACAGCAGCGCAGCGGCATGCAGGCAGTGCTTTAGGGTGGCTGTACCTTGCGCCAGCCGGGCGTTTCGAAGCGCGAGACGAAGGTGGTGTACCACTTGTAGCCGAGCCCGCGCCCCGCCCAGGAGTTGCAGTTGTTGTCGCACCAGTTCTGACAGCTCATGATGCCCGACTGCCACTGCGGCTTCACTATAATCACACTGCTGATCTTGTTGCTGTGGCAGAGCGGGGCGGGAGGGAGGCGAGAACAGAGGAGACGGGATAGATTGAAGGCGCGAAGAGGGGAGGAAGAGGCAAGAGGTTTGGAAAGGGACAGGTGGTGGTGCAATGGAGGAACGAAGAGCAGAGAGAGGGTGTGTATCACTCACGCATGCCCCGTGTTGATCTTCACGCCGTCGTGGTTGCGGATGCACACAGCGCCGTCGATGGTGAGGCCGGACGTCACGAAGTCGAGGTAGTAGCAGTGCATGCCCGCGATGATGTAGTTGCACGTGTCCAGGTTGCCTGCAGGGGGGGAAGATGATGGGGGTGGGGGGTGGAATGGGGGGAGGTCAGCGTGTGTATTGTGGCGAAGTGAGAGGGGGACGTCGATGGTGAGGCCGGACGTTGCAAAGTCGAGGTAGTAGCAGTGCGTGGCCGCTATGCTGTAGTTGCACGTGTCCAGGTTGCCTGTAAGGAAATTGAGTGGAAAGGGCAGAGGCGGAGAGAGTGGGCGATGAGGAGAGAGGGGCAAGGAGAGGAGGGGAGAGAGACACACAGAGGAGGGGAAAACGGGAGGAGGGGGAAGAAAGGGGCAACAGATATTCCTAGGCAGGGCACACACCCACAACACAACTCACCGGGGCTGTACCGGTGGCCACTCACCGGGGTTGTACCAGTGAAGATCATAGTAGATCCCGGAGCCATCCCCATTGGGGATGGGGTAGATGGCGCTCTCGGCCGTGATGATGTTGTCCTGGATGGTGTTGAGCATGCAGTCCGCCACGTTCCCGTCGCCCTGCCCGCACTGCACGCCGCCGAACTGGAAGTCCGTGATGAGGTTGTTGGCGATGATGGTGCCGACGGTTCCAGCGTACATGAGCACGGGGGTCCAGGAGCCTGGTAGTTACCGGGGAAGGAGCAGGAGATGGAGAGGGGTGAAGAGGTGGTGATGAGGTTGGTTGGCGTTGATGGTGCCCGCGTACTGGAGGACTGGCTCCAGGAGCCTGGGGAGGGGAGAAGCTGCGTAAAGCTGCGTGATAGAAGCCTTCTTCTCTGGGGCCGCAAGACTGACAGCAACCCAAGAACCCTCCCCTGCCCCTGCCCCTTCCCCTTCCCCAGCGCACCTCGAATCTCGCAGTTGGTGACTTTGTTGAGCGAGCGGATGAGGTTGATGGGGTCGCCGCACGCGGCGAAGCGGATGGTGCTCCAGCTGTGGTACACCAGGTCCTTGTCGTAGTAGTCGTTCCACAGCTTCATGTAGCTGAACTCCGTCGTTCCTGAACGATACACGTCCGTGCGCCCGTGAATGCGGCCCTGGTAAGAGAGAAAGGAAGCCACGGGGAGCAAATGGAGGAAGGGGGGAGGAGAGGGGAAGGAGGGGGGGAGTTGGGGAACAGGGCAGCAGGGGAGCAGGGGAGCAGGGGAGCAGGGATAGGGGGGAGATGAGGAGAAGGCTTGGCATCTGGTGAGAACACGAGGCCCTTGTAGTAGTAGTCGTTCCACAGCGTCATGTCGCTAAACTCCGTTGTTCAGACCGATACACGTCCGTGCGCCAGAGAATGCGACCCTGGGAAGGGAAGAAGAAGGTCAAGGGGAACTAGGGAGAGGAGGAGGAGAGAAGGGGGAGACGACCATGGGTGAAGAGAGGGTAAGAGGAGAGGAGGTGAAGCGAGGAAGAGAGGGGCCGATGGGGGAAGGCAGGCAAAACCAGGTGGATCCAGGCGAAAGCGACGTACATTAGCGAAGGTAACGGCCCACGCGCGGTAGATATGCAGCACGGGGCACGTCCACCTGCTGGGGAACTCAGGCAGCCCGCCGCACGCAACCATCCCCGCGGACGTGTACTGGAACGGAAACCCAATCCCGATCCCGAGAAGCTGCATGTTGGTGGCGGCTAAAACGCGTACAGCCGGCGCGTCGATCCGAGGGTACCAGAGCCAGGGCATGTAGGCGAGGGAGGGATGCGGGCGGATTATGGAGCAGGAGAACCCGGCGGAGAGGATTAAGGAGGAGTTTAAGGTGATGTTGCTGGCGAGGTATAGCACGACGGTGGTGGTGTTGGAGTAGGTCGTGCGGAGATTAAAGTCGGCTTGGGTGGTGATGGTGATAGTCTGGAAGGCTGTGGAGCAGGGCCCGCGAGTTGGGGGGCGAATCGCGCCGTCTGCGGAGAAAGGCCGTGGGGGGTGGAGGGGAGAGGAAGGAGGGGGGAGGGGAAGGAAGGAAGGGGGAAGAGGGCGGGAGGTCGGAAGAAATGAGATTGATGAAAGAGGAAGGGAGTGGGAAGGGGAGTGAATGGACAAGGAGTAGGGACTTTTGAGTCGACTCACAAATCACAGGAGCAAGGACCTGAAAAGGGCTGCAAAAAAGCGCTGAAGCACAACCACTGGCGGTGGGCGGCCCCAGTCGACTCCAGCCAACCCCAGTCTGACCCCCAGTTGACGACCAACAGGCAGTTGGCAAGCTCTCTTAAGCTCTCTTAAGCTCTCTCGACCTCTCTCGACCTCTCTCAGAGTAGAGGCTTACTGATGGGCAGGGGAGCTGCGGACGACACTGCAGTCAGAGATGCCAGGGTAGCGAAGACGAGCGCGACGGCAGCCATGGCGAGCGCGAGGGAAGTCGCCTGACGCGTGGACCGAGCGGTTTTTGCCACTGGATTGTCTGAAATGATTACCCTCCGAGGAGACCTCATGGCGCCGCTTTGATTCCGCTACTACTACTACTGCTGCTGCTGCTGCTGCTGCTGCTGCTGCTGCGGCTGCTGCTGGTGTTTCCCTCGTTTACTTGCACCGCCGTGCTTGGTGTAAACGGTGAGGCTGTACAGTCAGCTAGCTCCACTTCGAACCAGGAAGGTTTACTACTACTACTACTAGTAGTAAGCGATGTGATACACCTGAGAATGGGTCGGAGGGCGAGACATGGTACTACTTCTTAGCTGCTGGAACGAATTTGCCGCCGGTTTTCCGACTAGTAGTAGGTGGTTTCAACGCTTGGAAGAAGGGTATACCTGACTAGTGCACGCTTGGCTTCGTGCTATGCGTGCTGTCGTTACCATGGTGGTTCAATCGCACCTTGTTTGTAGAAAAACCGTAGTCCGCCGCGTCAGTTTCCAGTAGCGGTGTGGCAGTGAGTCGTTGTCCCTACTGTAGACTAGTTAGTCCAGGAGTAAAGGCTGTCCCTTCGCTGCTTGCTTGCTTGCCCGCCTGCACTCTGCTGTTTGCTTACCGTACCGCTGCTCTAGGTGCGTTCAGTACTGGCTGCGGTTGTGCGGCATGGCTGAATTCGTCTGTCCTCAGAAGCCCTGAAATTTTACCTGGACGATTTTCCAACCGCGTTTCGCGACATGAACTCGGGGAAAACAGGGGCTGGCTGGCAGAGGCTGGAACTTGGGCTGGGGGCGGAGTGAGGGAGGGACACCGCCGATTATGCAGGGGAGGTTGCTTGCTGCTTGTTGGTTTCCAGGTTCACTCTCGCTTGCCGACAGAATTCAGGAATCAAGACCGCAATGCGGGAAGAGGAAGGTGGGACCTTGGGTAGGGGTGTTGGTTGATGGTTGATGGTTGTGGTTGGAATGAATGGTGGAGGTTGGGCGAAGGGAGGGGTGAGGCGTGAGTTATGGTTTAGCGTGTTTTGGTAGGGTTGGGTGGAATGTGAAGAAGAGAAGCAAGCGGCAATTGATGACATTTTCTAGAAATGCGACTCGATTCTTCCGAGCCGCATATTTTCAATGCAGCCCCTTCCTCTCCCCACCTTTCGAATTCTCCAACCCTACATGCAGACGGTACATCCTGAATATATAAAAATATACTTACCCGTAGACTAACCAGCCCATATGAACTTTCGGGGTAGAAGCGTTTGATTCCTGTCGATTGAGTTTCGAGACCATTGTCAAAACATCAGTTGAGGAGGCAGTGTACACAAATGTGGCTGCACCAAGGTGGAAGTGTGGACTACCCACCAATCCCTTTGTAAATAAGGCAGTGTTTTCCGGAGTCACGAACACGAATCGAGCCAGCCCGAGGGTATTCAAACGACCTCCCCTTTGTCGAAGGAGTGGGATGTGCTGCTCAGGAGTCAGGAGGACCCAGGACATTGTCATCGTCATTGGAACCCCCCTTCGCCTGTGGTGGATTCTGCCAGCTGGATTCCTCGATCTCAACCGCAGAACACACTGGAGAAGGAATCTGAGGGGAGGTGTACTGAGTTACCGCGTCATCGAGGACGCATCTAGCCGAGGGAGCAAAACTAGGTGGAGGGAGGGACTGTGGGGGAGGCGGGACGGGACCAGGGCCTCTAAGTTCGGTTTGATTCATGCGGAGCTGTACAGCAAGCGGTGCAATGCCAGAGTGGCTGGCGGCTGGTGTGTAGAACAGAAACGAACTGGGTGGACGCCCAAATTGCAGTTGAGCAGCACGCTCACACCATATATCCTCATTACTAACATACAGGCCTAGTTCTCTAGGCACTTGACGTTGGCGTAGACATCGACATTCAGGAAACTCCACATGCGATTTCGCTAGCACTGGTGGAGCGATTTCATATTTCGGCAATTGATACCCACTGCCCAAGGGTATATGAGTATGATTAGGAGTTACTAATAGGGCAAACCAAATAAGTAGGTTTGGCGAGGTGCACCCACAGTCTCCAGTACGATGAATTTGTCCATCTAGTGTTTCTATGGTGGGTTGGATCGATTGTTTTTGTTTTTTTTCAAGGGCAAGGCAATTCTTGTTATGGTAAAATCGTACTTAAACATTTCTGTAAGTAAGTCTCGATAGATATCGTCGAGTTACACTGTATTTAGCATCTGTAGAATGACGTCAGCAAATAGCGCTCGTCTGGATGATTACGTCAGCAAGCCGTTTCAGTCACACGAACAGTCGCACTCTTTTCAGTAGCGGCTAGAGCGCATAGCGCAAATAGCTCGAACTGGTACATCATCGAATAGGTACTTCTAGCAGATATAAAAGTAGCTTGTACAACTTCAATTATCAACTTGTTCTTCAGTAAATTCTGGTCAACACTTTACAAGTTCTAAGACTTCTGTTGTCTTACTAGTCTACCATTCCAGCAAAGATCCTTGGTTAAGTCTTGAAGTATCGCAAGGCTGTAACACTGATTCTAGTATTACAACATGTTAATACTAACTGTTACTGGAGGTACTTCCAGTATTACTTTCTACTTCAAGTACTTATGTCTGGAAATTCTATACTTAGTCTCCTGCACCACCTTTCGAATTCTTTCATGGTATGAGAGCTGTCTGGAATCAAGACTTTTGTCAATTATGACTGGACCATCACCATCAACAACGTCTGCTTCTTCAACAACTGGACCCACGGGAGTTACAAATCCTACAGTCATTACTGGTCAAGCAGGTAACTCTGCAGCTGGAAACTTTCCACCTGCTTATTCTTCAATTGGGATGCCGCAACAGCAGCAAGGTTTGCCCACTGTGCATCCACCAAGGACTTCATCCTCTGCACCTGCAACACAACAGCAACAAGCAGCAGCATCAATATCAGCAGCTTTTAGTGGAATGAGTATTGACGGCTCAAGCTATGCAAGAGCTGCAGCCGCTCCAAGCTCCAGTTCTTCGTTTTCGCTTACACCTGCTCAAGATCAACAATTTCAATTTCTTCAACAACAATATCAAGCACGACAACAGTTTCAGCAACAACAGCAGCAACAACAACAGCAACCGCAACAGCAGTTTCCGCAGCAGTAGCAGACTTCTCTCACTGGTCCTGTCTTTCAAGCACCGAATCTTTTAAGCAATATACAGATCAAGACAACTGTACCTTTTAATGGCGTTGACTTCTACGCCTGGAGTTTTGAGTTCGAGCTTCTCACGAAATCCGCTGGATTGTGGCCGTTCTTCAGTGGCGATTACTCTTATCCTGTTACGGGAACACAGATGGAACAACAGAGTTTTCTTCATGCTTCACTCAGTGCTTACATCGTCCTTATCCGCAATCTGTCGCTGAAAGAGCAACTTGGTATACGCTCTCTTCACACCAGTTTGACTCCAACAGAATCTGCGTGGACGCATTTGAAGGGGCTGTATATAGCACAGGACACAATTTCCGTGAGTTAAATTCTCTCACAACTGACAACTGTACAGATGCAGGGCAACGAGAACGTTTCGGATTATGTCAACAGGGCTCGAACACTTCGTGACCAATTGGAAAAGTGCGGCGGATACTTTCCAAAGGACATGTTTGTAACAGTCCTTCTTGCCGGTCTTGGAGCAGAATGGCGGCAGTGTCGATCCCTTCTTCGTCTTCAACCAAATCTTTCGGAAGCAAAAATCTGCTCCATCCTTCAAGCAGAGCAGCAAGATCTTGATCAGTAGACAGCACGTAACAAGAAGGGAGCAACTAATATTAGTTTTTCTTCAACGCACACAAAACGCGTCAACAAGTACTTCTGCCACTACTGCAAAAGGGATGGACACCGTATAAAATTTTGCAACAAGCTTCAAACTGATAGGACAAGAGGGGGACATTAGCAGTCGCAGCAATTCAAGCAACCCGTGAAGCAGAATCCACCGACAACAACTCCTGCAACATCAGGCAAACAAGTCTTTTGCTGCGCTACAACAGTTCATGCAACAGAATCAGATTTCGACGATGACGACGACGAAAACTTCAACGAGCAACCTGAGAACATGGTTTTACCTCAAGTATATGCTAACCTTGCTCGGGTTATCGCAGGACCGAACACTTGGTATCTTGACAGTTGCTGTGGACAACACATGTGCTCTGCCGAGACGCTCTTCATTACTCATCAGCGTCCGCTTCGTCGTCTAGTATATGTCACAGTCGCAAATGGACAAACGATAATGGCAAAGTCGATTGGGAGCGTCGTGTTCGATTCCGTGGACACAGGATTTTCCTTACACAAGGAAACTGTAAGACAATGGACCAAGAACTTTATCATAATGATTCAAATACTTACATCGAGAGAGCCGCCACTCAATATGGGGTCTCCGTTCTTCAATTCGAGTCGCAAGGGACTACTGGATCTTCTGAGAGAGTGTTATCTCTTGGACCTTGGCAACATCCAGAAGAAATTGACTTCCACAACGTTGACAACGACTTCCGAGCAACTGCAGTTCCAACAGGTTCTCGTACAGCAGCAGTGGTTATCACGGCTCTTAATTTCTGGCCAACAAACACAGCCGAGGAAGACACATCAGCATGGAGGGATTAGTATGACACTTTACAACAACTTGACAATAAACCTACAGGACCTTGGGGACCCCGCAGCAACAGTGAAGAAGAGGAAGCAGAGCAGCAGAGTAGCGGTGAAGCAGACACATGGATTCTCGTCGGTCAACTTGCAGCAGATTCAAAAGAAACAGAAACCGAGGAAGGGGAATTAGTTCTTCAACCGGAAGAAGTACTCGAAGTGGAAGTTACAACGACAAAGTTACCTCTTAATCGCTTCGTTCCTGGCGAACTCGATGAATCACCAGCAATTTCTCCTTTCATCGTTTCTTCTTCTTATACTAACGCCAATTTTTATTTGCGATCAATAGGGCACAAAGCAACGGAAGATATTTGGCATCAAAGGTTAGGACATCCTTCACCGGGAATACTTAACCACACTATCCGAGCTTCCGTTCTTGAAAAAAACAGTTTACTCTTACCGGATGGAACCGAGATGAAGCCGTCGACATGACCACCTGCACAACTGCAAATCTTCCGGACGAACCATTTCCAAGTCACTTTCCGGGTTCAACTCAATACAAAATTATGCAGAAGGCTTACATCGACATCCTAAACTTACCGGAAGCAGGGCCTAAGGGAGGGGTATACATGATTTCGTTTATCGAAGCTTCTACTCGCTACGTTTGGAGCGTCAACATACCGGCTCGGCATATGGCTCACGCTATCTTCGTCGCGTGGCTCGCGGTGGCTGAAAGAGAATCGAAGGAAAAGTTGCAAGAGTTTCAAAGTGATGGCGCAGGGGAGTATACGAGCACAACTTTTACGGATTACCTGCAAATCCTCGGAATCAAGCGCAGGTTGTCCCTGTCACATCAACACCAATAGATGGGGGTAGCAGAAAGGATGAACAGGACTCTACAAGAGAAGATGCGAGTCCTGCAGACTCAGGCAGCATTGCCACCCCATTTTTGGACTAACGCTTTGTGTGAGAGTACGACCCCGTTCCATTCCTTTCTCCTTTCCATATTCCCTTTCCACTTCATTCCTCTTTTTATCCTGATTCATTTGGTCCTTATCTCATTCCATTTGGATTCCTCTTCCTCCTTTTCCATAAACCTTTGGTTTATCCTGTTATTATCATTATATCACCGACCAGGCTCGGGATGTACTAGCGCGCTATATCTAGCGTAATCCCTTAAAGCCAATAGCCTTGCGTGGCTATACTCAGAGTGATTCTATTTTCTAGAAGGGTCTATTCCCTTAGGATAGGATAAACATGGTTACCTGATGTACTTGTGAAGTATAAAAGCGCCTTGTACTGATCGATAGTGCAACCTTTCCTCGGCACATTCAATCTTGTGACAATTGGTAATAAGAGCTTTTCTCACTCGGCCGCGCTTAGTTAAGCAGCAGCAGCGGGAATCCTGCCTCAAAAAACCGCCGGGGGCGACCAATTAAACGCCGATTCTGGTAAGCACCAGCTCCGCGTTTTTTCGAATTACCCCCTCCGCGCGTATTTTGAACAGGATGGCGAACTTCGACAACGCCGAAGTTACCCAGCAGCTCTTCGCAAGCATCGCCGCCCTACAGGAGGAGATGCGAGCCGACCGCGAAGCTTGGCGACAAGAGTTTGAGCGAGTAATTCGACTCGCCGGCGCGCAACACGAGACGACAACGGCGAAGACGCGGCAGTCGCAGCAAGTTCTCGAGGCTCCGAAACCACGCCCACCTGAGCCGTTCAATCCGAGCGATCGAAATTCCGACGTCCGCAGATGGATCGCCGGCATGGAGATCTACTTCGCAGCCGTCGGATGGAGCTCGCCAGTCTGGGACGGACAACGCGTACGACTCGCGGTGACACTGATGCAAGGGCCGGCACTCGAGTGGATCGGCAGTAACAGCACCTTCATCCACGGCGAAGCCACGTGGCAGCAGTTCCGCACCGACCTGCTGAAACGTTTCGAGCCAATAAATTCGGGTTTCGTTGCCCGGGAAAAAAATCATCGCCATCGATAGTTCGGGAGTGTAGCGCAGTACACGCAGCAGATGGAAGAATTTATAACCGCATTCCCAACCTGACCGAAGGGGAAAAAGTACAGTCGTACCTCGCCGGGCTGAAGACCGAAGTCAAACGACAAGTAGCAGCGACAAACTACGCAAGCTACAGTGACGTCGTTTCGGCAGCGGAACGCTTCGACATGGTCAACGCTGGGACACGACGGACGCACGTCGGCAGTACGCGACAGGGCGACCGCTCGGCTCACCCCATGTTCGCCGACCCGATGGAAGTTGACAGGTTCGAAGGGCGGCCACGTCCGAAAAAAACCAACTTCACGTCTGATTTTTGCGGGGTGCCGGGTCATCGAATCTTCGACTGCAACAAAATGAAAGCCGCACGCGCTGAGTATCGGGTACGCAACAGTGGCGGAAATCCTTCGGCCAATCTGAAGCCAAAAAACGGGACTCGCCAGTAACTGCGGATCTAGCTGGCGAAAAAGAAAAGATCCGAAAGCAGTCGCGGACTTCCGGAAAAATCAACTTCGACGCATCGGATTCGACGCGAACAGGAGAAAATAATGGGGGAAATTCTCCACCCCACGACCAGTCTTCGCCAGAGGAAATCACCGAGGAAAAATCGAACTCCGCGAAAAAGGACTCTGCCAAGACGGGGAAGTTCTTGAAGACCCAAGAAATTATCAGGATTCGTCAAAGTTATCTTATAAAGATGCTTTAATGAAAAATTGTAATTCTCGAGAGGCTAGAGCCTGGGAGAAATTTCGGGAGGGACTCCAGAAGATGCAGAAAATTGTGGAGATCATACCAGTACCAAAGAACTTGGGGACCAAATTAAGGAGTGTGGAAAGAAGCCAACCTTTCCACGGAGTCAACGTCCTCTCTTGACACCAGCCCACAGCGACTACCCGTTCCCCAGGGAAGACGTCGGTGGAGCTGAAGCAGCTCAAGAGGAAGCTGGCGGTCTATAAGAAACTGCAAAAACCCCAAACTCCTTCTTCGGATGCATCCAACTCGGCAACTTCTTCAACATCACGCACAGTCGTCACGGAAATTCCGAGCCCTGGAGAAGAGCCTTTCTCCAAGCAGCCTTGGCCAGCTGCCAGCTTAGGAGTAGGAAGCAACGAATATTGGGATGTACCCTATGACCCAATCAATGAAACTATCTTTGGGTACTCCGAGCAACGCCTGCCCCTCGTGCTCGAGGTCATCTGCAAAGGACGACGCCTCCAAGCACTCGTGGACAGTGGAGCATCGCACACCGTATGCGACAAGGCAACCATCGACCAACTTCGAGATGAGTACAAGCCATCAGCGTTTTTTGCAACGATGGTGGACGGCAGCAAGTTACCAGTGTACGGCGAAGCAGTGCTACACCTACAATTCGGTCCACTGCACTGGAAACATGTTGTCCCAATCACCAACATAAAAGGGCTTGACCTGATCTTCGAGCGAGACTTCCTCAACAAATTCAACCTCGAGATCAACCGGGTAAACCGCACCGCAAGCATCTACAACAAAGGAAGGAGAGTCTAGCTACCCAACTGGGACGATACAGAAGATATCCTAGTGGAGACACTCGCCAGATTCGAGAAGGACGTGAAACTACCCAACACCGGGTTCCTGGCGTTAGCAACAGAGGTAGAAAGGGACGAGGAGAAGACCTCGGAACCTCCAAGAGAAATCAAGGAAATACTGAAGGAGTTCCAAGACATTCTCCTCGACGACCTCCCGGACGAGCTACCGCTATACCGAATGCACCAACATGAGATCGTGGAGGAACCAGGTTCGAAACCGACCTTCCGAGCACCATATCGGCTAAGCCCCACAGAACTAGCCGACATGAAGAAACAAATCGAGTATCTCCTTGCCAAAGGACTCATCCGACCATCCACTTCACCATACAGTGCCCCTGTACTCTTCATGCAGAAACCAAACGGAAGCCTGTGCATGTGCATCGACTATCGGGCTCTCAACAAGCAGACCATCCAGAACAAGTACCCGATTCCACGAATCGATGATCTGCTTGACCAGCTTCGGGGAGCCATGGTATTTTCAAAACTAGATCTGCGGTCCGGATACTGGCAGATAAGAATGGGGGACAATTCGGTACGGATCGTACGAGTATCTGGTAATGCCGTTCGGACTCACCAACGCACCTGCAACTTTTCGAGCAGAGATGAATCATATCCTATGCCCACTCTTGAACGAATGCGTGGTGGTGTACCTGGACGACATCCTCGTCTACTCACGCGACATGCACCAACACGTCGAGCACCTACGACGTGTCTTTGAAATTCTTCAACGAGAACGGTTCTACGTCAAACTATCCAAGAGCGACTTCGCCCTCGAGAAAGTCCAATTCCTTGGACATATCATAAGCGCTCAAGGAGTTCACGTCGACCCCAAGAAAATCGAAGCCGTACGTACGTGGAAGACACCCGAGAACGTGAAGGAGTTACAGCAATTCCTTGGCTTCGCAAACTACTACAACAGGTTCGTGCCGCAATACGCGAAGATCACCGCGCCACTCATGAATTTGCTAAAGAAGAGCACGCCCTGTAAATGGGAGCCACAACACCAGGAAGCCGTGGAGCAGCTGAAACAAGCACTCACGTCCGCACCCGTACTCATCTTGCCAGACCCCGAACGCGACTACGTCATCGAAGCTGACGCCAGCAACCAGGCAGTGGGAGCAGTCTTGATGCAAGACCAGGGGAATGGCGTGCAACCAATTGCCTACCTTAGCAAAAAAATATACAGGGCAGAACTCAACTACCCAATACACGACAAGGAGGCCCTTGCTATCATCATCGCCTTCAAAACGTGGAGATGTTATCTCGAAGGACGCAAGACGATAGTCTACACCAACTATTGCAGCCTACAATATTGAAGACATAACCAAGCCTCTCCAGGCGGCAGGTCCGGTGGATTGACTTCCTTGAGACACACTTCCACTACGACATCGTGTACAAGCCCGGCCACAAAAACAAAGCAGACGCTCTCAGCCAGCCTGCGCACGTTGCCGCAATCCAAGTCAAATGGATGAACCCACTCCTCAAGGGACTCTTCATACACGGGTACACCATCGACCCCGAAATTCCCTTGGCAGAAAAGCGACATCTGCTACAGTGGGACAACGACATCGCGTATCGGAAAGGATCAACAAAGATATGGGTACCTAATTACTACTTGAAGAATACCACGACGTCCTGTATGCAAGACACTTCGGTAACAACAAGACGCTCACCGGTATCGCCAAACACTACTACTGGCCCCACATGGCAGATGACGTACAGGAATTCGTCACCTCGTGCACTACATGTCAGCGGATGAAGAGCAGCAAGCAGAAAAAGGCGGGTCTGCTACAGCCTCTTCCTGTCCCAGAACAGCCATGGCAAGTGGTCAGCATAGACTTCATCACCGGGCTACCAACTACCACAAGCGATCATGACGCGATCCTCGTCGTCATTGACAAGTTCTCTAAAATGGGACACTTCATCCCAACACACACCATAGCATGCACCGAGGAGACGGCACAAATCTTTGTTTGCTACATCATCCCACAACATGGCATTCCGACCACACTCATCTCCGACCGAGACCCTAAGTTCACCAGTAAATTCTGGAAAGAACTGATGTCTCTACTCGGGACCAAACTCGCCATGTCATCCACCTACCATCTGCAGACAGATGGACAGACCGAGCGCCTCAACCAAATTGTGGAGCAACTCCTCCGAGCAGCCTGTAAGGACGACATCTCCAAATGGGACTTGCATCTGCCTGTCCTGGAGTTTGCCTACAACAATGCTACTCACGCCGCTACTGGACAGACGACGTTCTTCCTCTGTTACGGACGCCACCCGCTCACACCTCAACAGCCAAACATACCAGCCATAGTCCAACCCGCTCATGATTTCATCACGACCATGCACAAACTATGGGATCGGACCCACAAGCGCCTTCTCGACATTCAACAACAACAGAAGTGCCAAGCCGATCGCCACAGCACAGACCACACCATTACCATGGGAGACCGAGTACTGCTCGACACGCGCAATCTTGACATCGGCCGTCTCCCATCCAAACTGTGACCTTGCTTCTGTGGGCCTTTTCTCGTTGAAGCACAGGTCACTCCTGTTACCTTCCGCTTACGCCTGCCAGCTACCCGGAAGATTCACAATGCCTTCCATGTCCAACTCTTGAAGCCCTACCAAGATCCCAACACGGTCGTCTCAGGACGCCAACCGCCGCCGCCGCCACCCGTCCTCGTCCATGATGAACCCGAGTACGAGGTCGAGTCCGTACTTGCTCACCGCCGTCGACGGAATGGCACCGTAGAGTTTTGCATCCGTTGGAAGGGTTATGATCCTTCAGAGGATAGCTGGGTCTCTGAATCCGAGATGGATCACGCTCGACGTCCTCTCCGCGACTACCTTGTCAAGCAGGGTGTTACGTCTACCACCCAGCTTTGAGGGGGGAAGTGTGAGAGTACGACCCCGTTCCATTCCTTTCTCCTTTCCATCTTCCCTTTCCATTTCATTCCTCTTTTTATCCTGACTCATTTGGTCTTTATCTCATTCCATTTGGATTCTTATTCCTCCTTTTCCATCATCCTTTGGTTTATCATGTTATCATCATTATATTATGGCACGCTCTATCCAACGTTATCCTGCCGTAATCCCTTAAAGCCAATAGCCTCGCGTGGCTATACTCAGGGTGATTCTATTTTCTAGAAGGGTCTATTCCCTTGGGATAGGATAAACCTGGTTACCTGATGTACTTTGGAAGTATAAAAGCACCTTGTATCAATCGATAGTGCAACCTTTCCTGCACTGGGAAAAAGTTATGAACGCGCTAAGTGGGGAATACACTTTGGCATCGAGAAGCAGTTTTACGTGTGGAAAAGCATGGATCTTTGTAGAGTCAAATCGTAGCAGCACGTGATTGTCTTTTCTACGAACGCCTAACCTTACCTGTCTTTCGTGCTCACCAGGCAGCAGCTGCCAATTCTGCTAGGCTGTTCGAGGGCTCGCGTGCTTTTGCCACCGACGAAGCCGAAGAAGATGTACAGGATGAGTCCGTGGATGAATCCTCCGAGGCTGCCACAGACATCCCCGTGCCGACCACGTCAGCTAGAACTGCAGAATTTATCCCACTTAGCGAAGCCGACTCCGAGGATGTTCGCGATGTGGTTCTTGATTACGAACGCGATCGTCAGCAACAGCCCATGCCAGTTGTCTCAGAAGCAGTGATACGTGTCACACTTGAAGAAGTTGGGGGGGAACAAGGATCAGAACACAACTTCTCCTGTGTCAATTCAAATCGCCCGCGTTTTACAGAAACTGGTATACAAGTTTTGGGACTTGCAGTCGCAGTACAAAAAAACAGCAGTAATATTTTGGAGCCGAAAACAGTTCGTCAAGCTTTGACAAGTCAACACCGAGAGAAATGGCGCGAAGCCATGGACCGTGAGTTAGCAGCTCTGGAAAACAGAGGTACCTGGGATTTAATCCCGTTGACAGCAACAAAGGGGAGTAAAGTTCTTACCGGGAAATGGGTCTTCCGCGTTAAGACGAATGCCGATGGTTCATTCGAAAAGTTCAAAGCGCGATGGGTTGTCCGCGGCTTCGAGCAAACATTTGGAATTGACTTCGAACTGACCTTTGCTCCCGTCGGCTGACACACTAGTGTCTGAATTCTTCTCTGCATCGGGGCCTACCGGAATTTCAGACTTCGTCAAATCGACGTCGCCAACGCTTTTCTATATGCACCTGTCGACGCACTAATTCTGGTCAAATATCCGCATTCTTACGAAACTAATCCTCCCAACGTATGTCGTCTCAAAAAATCTTTCTACGGAATCAACAGGAACCATGACTCTGGCGGCAGTATCTACACCGTTAGCTGTTAAATGCCGGATTTCGACAACTTCCACACGACCAGGGAATGTACCTGCTTACCGACGGTACCCCCTATATTCTTCTCGTCGCCTACGTCGACGACCTACTTTACATTAGCACTATGGATTCTCTCGCTACTATCTTCGAACAGAAACTTCAACAAAACTTACAGATTACTATCGCCCCTACAGTCATACAGTTTCTCGGACTGAACATCTACCGAACTGAAACTGCTATTCATCTAACAGCTTCCAAGTATGCAGCTACGCTAGCCGCACGCTTTAATCTCATGGCTTCAACCGTCACTACTCCTTACCGATCTCTACCGACCAATCAACAACCGGATACTACTCTTCTCGATAGCGCAGAACTACAGGTTTATCAGCAGCAACTGGGTTGCCTACTACTGGCAGCTGTCACATGTCGTCCAGATCTCGCCTACGCCGCTATCCAGCTCGCGCCATTTCTGCGTCGACCTGAGGGGGAGAATCAGCTAGATCTTCTTCGCGCTCTGCAATATTTCATTTCGACACCTGAAGTCGGACTTACCTACCAAGCTACTACTACGAAAATCTTATATCTTAACGGGTACGTCGATGCTGATCATGCAGCAGATACTAATAATCGCCGATCCCGCGCCGGATTCATCTATCGTCTCGAGCCTATTGGGACTATCTTGTGGAATTCTACAAAGCAAGAGCTAGTAGCTCTTTCATCCGTCGAAGCCAAGTTTATAGCTGCCTGTATAGCTACTAGCGAAGGTCTCTATCTGCAAGAGCTACTGGAGGAAGCGAAATTGACGACAAGTACACAGTTCACACTGTAGTGCAACAATCAATGTGCAATCAGAATTGCGCATCAACTGGTTTCGCCAGCAGGACGAAACATATTTCGTTACGGTTCTTCTTCGTCAAAGATGAAGTCGAGATGGGGAGAATGCGATTGGTCTACTGTTCGACCAATAAAATGGCTGCAGATTTTCCGACTAAGAAGCTGACACGACAGAAGTTTCAATATTGCAACGAGCTCTGCGAGATTATCAAGAAGTGACACGATCGGACTTCCTGAAATGAAGGGGAGTGTTGTGGTAAGATTGTACTTAAGCATTTTTGTAAGTCTCGATAGATCTTGTCGAGTTACACTGTAGTTAGCATCCGTAGAATGACGTCAGCAAATAGCGCTCGTCTGGATGATTACGTCAGCAAGCCGTTTCAGTCACGCGAACAGTCGCGCTCTTTTCAGTAGCGGTTAGAGCGCATAGCGCAAATAGCTCGAACTGGTACATCATCGAATAGGTACTTCTATCAGATATAAAAGTAGCTTGTACAACTTCAATTATCAACTTATTCAGTAAATTCTGGTCAACACTTAACAAGTTCTAAGACTTCCGCTGTCTTTCTAGTCTACCATTCTAGCAAAGATCCTAGGTTAAGTCTTGAAGTATTTCAAGGCTGTAACACTGATTCTGGTGTTATAACTTGTTAATACTGGCTGTTACTGGAGGTACTTCCAGTATTACTTTCTACTTCAAGTACTTGTGTCAGCAGATTCTGTACTTAGTCTCCTGCACCACCTTTCGAATTCTTTCAATTCTGAGGGGGTGGGGTCACGCTGATGCGTTTTTGGGGTTGCGGAGCAACCTCATGCAATCGATCGGATGGAAATTTATTTTCAAAAGAATCAAGCATTTCTTAGTAAAAAACAGAAATAAATAGGGTTAAGAAAGTTTTACTACTCTGTACTCTTAAATATTCAAGTATGCTAGAATCTGATGTCTAGATGTGATCTCACGAATGCAGATCTACAATAGCGTAATATTTATCATTACACTATTTCCACAAATGAATGCGAGCAAAAGAAAATCGGCATGTATTTGTCTCCCACTGATTCATGTGGCATATTTTTCTTGATGACAAAAATAGGCTATCGCTTCCCCAGCTCTAGCTGGGGGGGGGGAAGCTTCTGTCAAACACATTTGTGTGTGATCTTGTAGACCATATAGGGTTGTGCCTTAGAGAGTACAGCCCCCTAGGTTATAATGTCTTGTACTATCACATTCTAGTCATTCTTTCAGTTTGATATGGTATCATGAGTAGGTTAGGTCCCCTTCGCCCACCAGCGCTTCCGCCGTAGGTCCTAGCCGTCTCGCCGGCTTCGTCCCCTAGCGGCCCCACGCTCCGTCCCCTAGCGACCCCGCGGCCCCGTCCCCTAGCGGCCCCTCGGCCCCGTCGACCAGCGGCCCCGCGGCCCCGTCCCCTAGCGGCCCCTTGGCCCCGTCGACCAGCGGCCCCGCGGCCCCGTCCCCTAGCGGCCCCGCGGTCCCGTCCCCTAGCGGGCCCTCGGCCCCATCGACCAGCGGCCCCGCGGCCCTGTCCCCTAGCGGCCCCACGGCCCCGTCCCCTAGCGGCCCCGTCGACCAGCGACCCCGCAGCCTCGTCCCCTAGCGGCCCCGCGGCCCCGTCCCCTAGCGGCCCCTCGGCCCCGTCGACCAGCGGCCCCGCAGCCCCGTCCCCTAGCGGCCCTGCGGCCCCATCCCCTAGCGGCCCCTCGGCCCCGTGGACCAGCAGCCCCGCGGCCCCGTCCCCTAGCGGCCCCGCGGCCCTGCCCCCTAGCGGCCCCTTGGCCCCGTCGACCCGCGGCCCCGTCCTCGTAGCCGGCCCCATCCCGCCGCCGGCCCGTTCTCGTAGCCAGCCCCATCCCGTCGCCGGCCCAGTCCCGAAGCCGACCCCATCGCGTAGCCGACCACGCCGAGCCGACTCCGCCAGGTAGCTGGCCCTGTCACCTAGCCGAACCCGTCGCCGCGTCGGCCCCGTCGCTCAGCCGGCCTCGCCTTCCAGCCGGCCCGCGCTGACCCCGCACCGCACTTCACCGCCCTTCACCGCACTGCACCGTACTGCACCACCTTGCACCGCATTGCACCGCACTGTACCGCACTGTACCGCACTATACCGCACTGTACCATACTGCACCGCACTGCACTGTACTGCCCCGCCCTTCTGCCGCCGCACCGACCCTGATGGCGGACTCGATGCTGCGCTTCGACGCAAAGGGCCAGCCGGTCGAGTTCGACACGTGGCTCGTCGACCTCTGCCGCCACCTCACTGGTCAGCGGCAAGACGGCCACTCCTTGGCCGTCCACCTCGACGGTATGCTCCCCTGCCCTGACCCCCCTGCTGCCCTGTCCGCTGACCCCTCGTCTGCTGACCGTGACTACGCTGCCGCTGCCGCCCTTGCTTGCTCAGTCTGGCTGTCGCATGACGCAGTCGCACAGCTCGCGATCAGTCATGTCCTCCCCCTGTCTGAGCGCCCACGGTTTCGGTCAGTCAGGACTGCGCAGGAGTTCCTCGAGGCTGTTGTCGCGTGCTACTCCACCCCACCCGCTGCATCGGTCGGTCGTCTGATCCTGCCCATGCTCTTTCCTGATCTCGCGTCTTTCCCCACGGTCGCTGACCTGGCCGCCCACCTGCGCACGCTAGACGCGACTTGGCGCGCTGCCTGCACTGAGTCCCCGCTTCGTGTCTTTCAGCCACCCATCTGCTCTACCCTCTATCTGCTTGCCACCCGCCTTCCTGACCGCCTTGCTACCGCCCACGATCACTTCCTTAGTCTCCACCTCGCTGACCTCACCCTCACTGACTTTGTCGACACCCTGTCTGCCATAGAGACCCGCCAGCGCTCTATCGCCCAGTCTAGCGGTACTGTGCTGGTCCCTATCTTTCAGGGTTGTGCCCCCGCTCTGTGTACATTCTCTGACGGTTCTGCTGCTGTCGCTGAGACAGCACCTGCTATGGTGACAGCCGCCGCAGCACAGTTTTGTCCAGGGAAGGGTCGCCGCCCCTAGGATGGGCGCGACGTCGGTACTGGAGGAGGGGGTGGAGGAGGTGGTGGAGCCAGGCCGCCCGCTGGTAGTACGGACGAGGGGACGTGGGCTGGTGCCTCCGAGCAGCAGGACCAGCAGCAACAGCAGGCGCCGCAGCAGCAGCAGCAGCAGCAGCGGTGGGCTGGTGGTCTCCTGCTCGGGTGGCCTGGCGCTGGTGGTGGCGGTGGACGTGGTGGTTGTGCGCGCAATGTGCCGTCGGGTGGTGGTTCGGGTGACGGGCGCTGTCAGTACCAGCTCCAGACCGGTCCTCATCGCGGCTCCTTGTGCGGTAAGATCGGTCACACCCCCGCCCACTGTTTTCGTTGCGTGGACGACCTGTTTCGTCTTTGCTTCGGCCCGTCGCCCGACCTCCCCGACTGGCACAACTTGCTTCGCCGTAGTATTCAGATCTTTAATATGGACATGGATGAGATTAACAGTGCTTTGCATGTGATGTATGTCGATGACTCTAGTGTGACTGGTTCCTACTACCCCTTGTTGCCTCGTGTAGGTGTGCCTAGTCCGGCCTCCCCTGCTACGTCAGGGGTAGGATCCCTTGCCTTCTTTAGTCTTGGCTCCTCCCTCGCCACTCCGACCCCGGCCGCCACTGCTGTGCTCTCCTTTATCCTGGACTTTGGCGCTTCCCGTTGTTTCTTTCGCGAATCCACTACGCTGACGCCGCTTGCCGCTCCCGCCGAAATTTCCCTTGCCGACCCCTCTTCAGGTCCGGTAGTCGCCCGTAGCTCCACCACCCTTCCATGTCCGGCGGTTCCTTCGGGCTCTCTTTTAGGCCTGCACATCCCCTCGTTCTCTAGGAACCTAATTGGTGACGGCTTCCTCCAGGACCTTGGCGTCACCACTACGTTTCCTGGTCACGAGCGGTACGCTGTCTGTACCCAGGCCGCCACTGGTGCTCCCCTCACCACGTTCCCCCGGGACCCGGTGTCTGACCTGTTCACGCTGGACACCGCGGCCCCCCCAGTTGGGACGTCTCCCCAGATGGTTGCGTGTACCCAGGTTGATGCGGCCTGCTCATGTCGGTCGCTTACTCACCCGACACTTCTGTGGCACCACCGTCTAGGTCACCCCGCGCTTCCGTGTCTGCATTACATGTCTTAGCACGGTCTTGTCCTAGGTCTCCCAGAGTCGTTCCCTGAGTTGCCCTCCTCCCTAGCGCCGCCGTGCACGCCCTGCGTTGAGGGCCGGCTCCGCCGTGCCCCTCACTCATACTCGTTCCCCCCCACCGCCGCACCGCTACAGACCCTGCACATGGACGTCTGGGGCCCTGCCCCCGTCCATGGGCCGCGTCGAGAGCGTTACTTCCTCGTGCTTGTCGACGACTACACGCGTTACACCATAGTTTTTCCCCTAGAGCGGAAGGCCGACGTGCCTGACGCTCTTATCCCGTCACTGGTCTCTGCACGTGTGCACCGCGGTCTCCCTGTCTTGCGTCTTCACTCCGACCGTGGTGGCGAGTTTGCCTCAGGCGTCCTTGGTCGTTTCTGTCGTGCAGGGGGCATCACCCAGACGTTCACCCTACCGGACTCCCGGCAGCAGAATGGGGTTGCTGAGCGACGCATCAGTTTGGTCATGGAGGTGGCTCGTACCTGCATGATCCATGTAGGTGCACCCCATTTTCTGTGGCCGTTCGCCGTTCGCTATGCCGCTCACCAGCTTAACGTGTGGCCGCACCCCCAGCAGCCGCAGGTTTCGCCGACCCTCCTTTGGATCGGGTCCCTTGGTGACACGTTTGCGTTCCACGTCTGGGGCTGCCTTGCTCACGTTCGTGGCTCTGGCACGGACAAGCTCACTGCCCGCACCGTCCCCTGTGTCTTCCTCGGTTTCCCCCTCGACTTGTTTGACTAGCACTTCTACCACCCGCCGTCTCAGCGTTTCTTTCACTCTCGCTACGTCACCTTTGACGAGTCCGTCTTCTTCTATCACCGCTTTCCCCACCGTGGTCCCCCAGTTACTCCCCTCTTGTTTCTGGTTCCCCCTTCCCCGGTCGCCCCTGCTTCTCCCCCTCCCCGCCCTGCCCCGTTTAGTGTGTCTCACGTCACTCCCCTCCCATCGGTTGTCCCGGTCGAGGAGTCTGCTGACTCTAGTGGCCGTACGGCGCAGTCCTCGCCGCCCGCCCCTCCCCCAGTGTCTCCTCCTCCATCGTCGCAGCAGCCGTCGTCGCAGCCGCCGCCGCCGCCACAGCCGTCGTCGCAGCCGCAGTCGCCGCAGCAATCGTCGCAGCCGCAGCAGAAGCAGTTCGTCGACCCTGGGGGTGCTGGCGTTGAGGAGGGTGCTCATCCTGGGGTTCCTGTCGTGGCTTGTCCCGGCGGGCTTGGGGGTCGTACCGGTGCTGGAGAGGTTCCTGGTTTTGCGGGTGCTGGAGTGGAGTGCCCCGGAGTTGGCCGTGGAGCAGCTGACGGTCCCGGTGTCGTCGTCGTGCCGCCGCAGCAGCAATCGCCTCCGGTGTCAGCCCTTCGCCTGGTCGGCCTTCCGTCCCCTGACCGTGCGTTTGTGCCTCCTCCACCGTCTGCTCCCCTTCTTGTCTACAGCCCCGTGTTCTCTCCTCCGGACTCGTCTCTGGCTCGTCTTCCCCTGTGTTCTCCTCCTATGTCTCCTCCTCTGTCTCCTAACTCGACACCTTCGTCTCACGTCTGGTCTTGCCGTCCCTCTCGTGCTCGTCCTGTCTCTCCTGTTCCGCGCTCTCATCATATGTTGCTCCGTTCCCACGCGTCTCGTTCTCCCCTCTTACTGTCGTCTCCTCTGTCCTCCCTTGTTGTCGCGCCTTTCCCTCTATCTGACTACCTTCGTGCAGCTCGTCCTCTTGTTCCTCGGGTCCTTGCCTCTCTCGTTACCGACCCATCTGTTCCTGTTTCGCGTCTTGACACTCTTGTCGCTGCGGTCGCTGACTTCGCCTCTACCCGCCACCTTGACTACGCCACTGCTCTGGTCTTTGACCCTGCTCGTCCTCCGTCCGTCGGGGGTGCTCCTGCCCTCGGCACTGACGTCCTGGAGGACCGGCAGTATGAGCTTGCTTTCCTGTCCGAGGCTCCTCCCCATCTCTGTTCCATGCTGCTAGTCCCTGAGGGTGACCCAGACGCTTTTGACATCCCGACCCCTCGCACCTACGCTGAGGCGACCTCGGGACCCTGGGCCTCTCAGTGGATAGCTGCCATGGAGCAGGAGATAGCATCTTGGAGATCCACCGGCACCTACGTCGACGCAGTTCCCCCACCTGGGGTGAACGTAGTCGATGGCCGGTGGCTCTTCAAGATGAAGCGCCCCCCTGGAGAGCCGCCTGTGTTCAAGGCGCACTACGTGGCTAGAGGCTTCGGTCAGCGTAAGTGGGTGGACTTCTTTCAGACCTTTGCCCCGACCCCGAAGATGACTACTCTTCGGGCGCTGCTACACGTAGCAGCACAGCGTGACTACGAGTTACACTCCCTCGACTTCTCCACTGCGTTTCTTTAGGGCAGCCTACACGAGCATGACTACCTGTGCCGCCCTCAGGGCTTCACTGGTACCTTCCCTTCTAGGACCCAGTGGCTACTACGGCGACCAGTCTACGGCTTGCGATAGGCGCCCCGTGAGTGGCAAAACACACTCCGTGCTACCCTTGCTGACCTGCAGTTCTTTCCGTCCTCTGCATACCCCTCGCTCTTCGTTCGTGCTGGCCTGACCCCGTTCTACATCCTTATTTACGTAGACGACCTGGTCTTCGCCACTGCAGACAGGGACGCACTGGCCTCCATGAAGGCAAGGCTGCTAAAGAGACACACCTGCACTGACCTAGGAGAACTGCGCCACTACCTTGTCCTCCAGATCTCCACGGACTGAGCAGCGCGCACCATCACGCTCACATAGTCACACTTGGTGCGCCAGGTCCTTCAGAGGTTCGGTCTTCAGTTCTCGTCCGCATAGCCCACACCTCTGCCAGTAGATCACAGGCTCTCTGCTCCAGTTCCTGAAAAGTCAGTAGAGCCCAGTGGTCCTTACGCAGAGCTGGTGGGTTGCCTCATGTACCTAATAACTTGCACTCGTGCAGATCTCGCATACCCTCTTAGCATCCTGGCTCGCTTTGTGGCCACAGGTAGACACCGACCACAGCTTTGGTCGGCCGCTAAGAGGGTTTTGCGTTATCTAGTAAGTACATCGGGCATGGGGTTAGTGCTAGGAGGACGCAAGCCAGTGGCCCTTCCAGGGCACACAGATGCTTCTTGGGCAGACGACGTTGAGACCCTCAGGTCCTCGCAGGGCTACTGCTTTAGCCTTGGTTCAGGTGCCGTCTCGTGGAGAGCTACTCGCTCCTCGTCTGTTGCCCAGTCCAGCTGTGAGGCCGAGATCTACGCCGGTGCCATGGCGGCACAGGAGCTCTGCTGGCTGACCTTCTTGCTCACTGACTTAGGTGAGCGGCCTAGCTCTGCCCCGGTCCTGTACGCTGACAACAGGGCCGTGATCCTCCTCTGTCAGGAACCTCGACTTGAGGGCAGAGCGAAGCACATCCACCTGCGGTACTTCCTCCTGCGCGAGCTACAGCAGGGCCGCTAGGCTCGCGTAGTACACTTGGCCTCAAGTGCCAACACAGCTGATATCTTTACGAAGGCGCTTTCGGCTAAAAATCATCCGCGGTACTCTGTTCATTTAGGTCTCGTTCCTGTAGCCTCTCACTTGCTAGGGCCTTGATTATGTACAAACCTTTATATATATTTTACCCTGACTGGCCTTGTGGCCTCTCCCTGTGGCTGGACTAGTAGTGCCGTCCTGATCTTGCTCTTGCCTTAGTTTGTACTTGTTTGTTTGGTCTTTAGACCCTTGCCTTAGAGGTTGGACTAGTTGTGCCACACTGAGCTGCTTGTCTCTCAACAGACACTGCCCCTATCCAGTCTAGGGGGTGTGTCAAACACATTTGTATGTGTTGTTGTAGACCATGTAGGGTTGTGCCTTAGAGAGTACAGCCTCCTAGGTTATAATGCCTTGTACTCTCACATTCTAGTCATTCTTTCAGTTTGATAGCTTCAAGCCCAATGCTAAAATAATACACAAAATAATTACTTTTGTGAATACCAAAACCTGATTTACTATATCGATTCCAAGTCAGTTGACTACACTCACAGAGAGAGTCAAAGGACCTTCACGAAACGATAAAAGCAATCCAGTTTTTGACACACACAAAACGTATTACCTTGAGTGCCCATGCACAACACACAACAACAGGACTGCATGCTCCTAGGCAAGGCCAAAACAATTCAAAACGATAAAGTATGCCTTATGAAATGAAAAGATAGCAGATGCATAATAAGGGTGGTTCAAAGTTTCGAGCCTGCACCCAGATCACAAGAGTTAGCAGAATAAGAGACATGTGAAACCTGGATAAGGGGACGTGGAAATGAAGAGAACGACAATCAACAAAGAAAACATGGAGAATTTGGAAGTGAGACGTAAGGAACGATTTCCCGTAATGGTGGGAGAAAGGAAGAATTGAAATCGAAGGAAGGGGAAGGGAATGAAGGCATGATACGGGAAAACAGGAAATCGGAAAGAAGAGAGGCGAAGGAACAACGACCATACACGCTTGAAGTCCCGAACTTCACGACAGAAGGAACAGTAGCCGCTGTAGCTGTACATCGAACCAGACCTTCAAGACCCGCGCAGCTCAGCATGCACGGCGACATTCCGCCGCAAATAGTCAGATTCATGCGTCGACATTCAGGGCGGATTCTGGATCTCGTGTCTGACAGTAGTATCATACGGGAAGACCCGAGGTGAAAAAAAAACCTCGGGTCTTACGTCTCCTGACGGCTGCTTGGCTGGAAACACACCGTTCGCATACAAACCTACCGGAATAGAAGTGGCGTAAGTGCATCACTTGCCAATGTACACCTCCCAATTCGCTTTGCGACAACTCTGTGCGGTTTTCTGTACATCGTCAACTCGTTTTGCGACTTTCTGCACCTCCGTAGGAACACTACCATCAAAGTCACTAGACCCAAGGTTGAGCCTCTAAACTCCGCGGCTCCTTCGACCGCGGGTCAACCTCGGGTCAGACCCGAGGTGCAGAATTTTCTCTCAATCCCACTTCTACCTCGCCCGACTTCCTGTGACCCCGTCCCGACTGGTTTCGGCCATTCCACATTTTTGCGAGGAAGAGCGCACCACGACACAGCGAGTCACGCCCTCGTACTTCAGCTCGCTCGTCCCTCGGAGGTACCTAGCACTGCTACCCCGCGCGCTACCCCGCTTCCGACGCAGCAGCAGCACGGTAGCGGCGGCGTATCATCATCGCCGCGCGTCAGTGCCTCGCTGGCCCGCTCGCCCCTCGGAGGTACTAGTAGTCGCACAAGGGACTGGCGCATGCCCGCCAAGTTGAACTTCCGTAGTAGGAACTTCAGCTCGCTGCCACCCCGCTCGCAGCTAGTACCCCGCCTCCGAAGAAGCAGCAGCAGCAGCAGCACGGTAGCGGCCGCGTATCATCATCGCGCGGCCACCATAGGACCTCGCTGGCCCGCGCGCTCCCGTCCCATTAATTGCTCCTGTCCCACTGGAGAAAGCGACTTTTGAGTCGAAGAAACAGTTGCGGAAATGACAATTGAACTGTATTTTAAATAGCTTCACAAGCCGTCATTATGGCGGCGGTGCGTCGGAGCCGTCGGAGCCAGCGTTTCAGCCTCCACTATCCCCCGCGACACTACTTTCTTGTCGCGCACCTTGCGGTGCTCGTCGTTGTCTTCCGCGTAACCGCCGCCGCCGCCGCCGCCGCCGCCGCCGGAACTCTAGCTGTTGCCGGCACTAGTAGTAGCCAGGGCGCTAGCAGCGCGGGCGGGAGAGCGCTTTCAGCGGAAGAGCGAGCGCGGTTGGCGCATGCGCGGACCCGCGCGCAGCAGCTCGTGCGGCTGGGGATGGTAGGGGCGCGCGGAAAAGAGTCGCACGCGGAAGCGCCGCAACGGAGAGCAGCGGGGCGCAAAGGATACGATCGGCTGCTGGTGAGCCGCCCGCAACATCAATACCGACTGCCGTACCAGCTACAAGAGCATTAGCGATCTCAACTGTGCCATAACCGTCCCCTCCCGCCCCCCTCTCTCTCTGCCCCTCGTCTCCTCCCCTTAGCACAAGGCGCGGAGAGCTGTGGCACGAGTGGGGGACGATTGAGTCGACTCAGGGGTTTTCTCCACCCAACTACCATCCCCACTACCCGCTCCCCCCTCCCCCGTCCCCCGTCCCCCGTCCCCCGTCCCCCCGCCCCCCCCCTCCCTCTCTTCCCCCCGCCTCCTCTTCCCAACACTCCCCCCCGCCCCCCCCACCCCCCCCGCCAACGCTCTTTGACGCTTTGTCTTTTCTCTTTCGTCTCCAGCACAAGGCGCGAGCGGGGGACGATTGGTGCCGTGGGCTGTCGGACGGACTCCATGGGGACGCGCTCGCGCACCCGCCGCTCAGGTGAGGGCGCCCCGCAGGTAATGCCGCCGCACAGGTACGGGCGTTCCTTGCGTGTCATGACATGTCAGCACCTTCCAGGTAAAGGCGCCCAACAGGTAAGCTCGCAGTGCACCCGCCCCTCAGGTGAAGCCGCCGCACAGGTAAGGGCGTTCCTTGCACGTCGTTGCATTGTGTCTCACCACCACCGCACTAGTTGTGCCGCCTCCTAGCTCACCTCTTAACTGGCTTGTCTTCCTTCCAACCACAAATTAGAATCGTCCATTTCCATCATCATGACATCATCATGGCATCATCATGGCATCATCATGGCATCATCATGGCATCATCATGGCATCATCTTTCGATCAACCAAACCCCATGCCGTGCCGCCAGGGCCTACTTCCGCTGCTCGAGCTTCTCGCTTGCAGGCATCTACATCTGCCCGGGGGCTGCCCGTTTCGACGAGGAGGAAGGGCGGTGCGTGGAGGGGAGGAGAGCAGCAGAGAGCGCCGCTGCTGGGGAAGAGATGGCCGAAGCAGAGGGCTGGATAACCAGCAGCAGCAGCAGTGGGAGCAGCAGAAGCAGCAGCAGCAACAATAGCAGTGGGAGCAGCAGCAGCAGTAGCAGAAGCAGTAGCAGTAGCAGTAGCAGTAGCAGTAGCAGTAGCAGTAGCAGTAGCAGTAGCAGTAGCAGTAGCAGAAGCAGTAGCAGAAGCAGTAGCGGAACGGCAAGACATGAAGAAGCAGCAGAGGGAGAGGTGGTGGAGGCAGGTGTCAGAAGGGAGGCTTTAAGGAACGCAGCAAGGGCAGATGGTGAAAAGCTAGGTGGGTCTGGTAGTGAAGCCAGGGCTGGCAGCAACCTTGGTGCTGAGACTGCTGATACTGCCGACACTACTGCTACTACTGCTCCTCCTGCCTCCTCTGCCTCTCCGCCTGCCATGGACGCGCAGGCAGCGTTGGAGCTGAACGCGCTGCTGGCATTTAAGTCGAGCATCATTGACTTCAATGACGTGCTCCGCTCATGGGTGGTGCCTCGCCATGCCACCCACGCCAGCTCGACGGACCCTCACTCCTTTCTTTGCCTCTGGCGCTTCGTCACCTGCTCCAACCCACCCAAAGGCTCAGCGGGAGGAGCGGCAGCAGGAGGAGCAGAAAGAGCAGCAGCAGCAGCAGCCCCTCGGCGTGTGATTGCCCTGGACTTGTGGCTGGAACCTGGATATCATGAAGGAGACGTGGAGAACTACTCAAGTAGAGCCGTCCTCATCACTCCCACCCGCAGTGTGATGACCGCCATTGCCATGAGCGTGGAAGGCACTACGAGTGGGTACCTCAATGATGGTAGCAGCAGCAGCAGCAGCAGCAGCAGCAGCAGCAGCAGCAACAATGTTGGTGGTGCGATTCCTCCTCTCCTACCTCAGGAATTCTCATCTCTAACTGCCCTCCAGAATCTCACCATCAGGAATGCTGAAGACTATCCTGCCATTGCCGGTCTCGTTGGAGCCTTCCCAACCCAGCTCTCCGCCTGCTCCTCTCTGCGCAAGCTGGACCTTTCCTTTCACCGCATCATTGGAGGGATACCAGACAGCATATCGCAGTTCAAGAGCCTCAGGGAGCTCTATCTCAAGTATAATCTGATCACAGGGAGTCTCCCTACAGGCCTCTTTTCCATGCCCAGCCTGGAGAGTCTAAAGCTCCCGAACAATGCGATTTCGGGGTCTATTCCGCCGCAGATCTCCCTCCTAAGCAAGACACTAATGGACCTGGACCTGAGAAGTAACCACCTCTCTGGCAGCCTGCCCGAGGAGATCGGGCATCTTAAAAAACTCGGCTTCAAGCCTCTCGACGGGGGCTTGACTCTCCAGAGAAACAACTTCTCCGGCTTGCTCCCAGCATCCATTTCCAACCTCCACTCGCTGCAGTGCCTCGACCTCAGCTACAACCAGTTCTCCGGGTCTCTCCCCCAGGGAGGCGCGTTCCTCTCAACCCTCTCCCAACTTGCCGTTCTCCAAATCTCCTCCAACCACTTCACTGGTTCCCTCCCTCTCTCCTTTGCCTGCACTGCCAGTGTGCTCGCTCTCTCTCTCGGCAGCAACCAGTTCTGGGGAACGCTGCCTGGGAACCTGGACGCCTGTGCCCCGATGCTGCTCCAGCTCGATGTCTCGAGCAACAACCTCTCTGGACCGCTGCCGCCTAGCCTCTGGAAATCTCTGTCGGGTGCCTTCTTGCCGTTCTCTTTGCTGCTCAGCAATAACAGCTTTTCCGGCGGCCTGTCGCCTGCATTTGCGGAGATTTCAATGCTCTTTCAGTTTGATGCTGGCAACAACAATCTGTCCGGTCCGCTGCCCGATCTGAAGTCTTGTCTGGTTGTGACTTTGCTGGGCACCCTACTCCTGGGAAATAATTCCTTTTCGGGCAGCATCCCTCCGGGTTTCATTTGCAAGCAAATGGAGATTCTGGACTTGAGAAACAATTCTCTGTCTGGAGACCTCCCCGACATTCTCGTGGGATTGAACAGCCGCGGGCAACTGGAAAACAGCACAGGTGCAGCAGCAGCAGTAACCGGAGAAGGAAAGGCAGCAGCAGCAGCGGGGCCCACAGCAGCAGCACCAGCTATTCTCAAGTCATCTCCTCATCTAGCCCAATTATATCTGAGCCACAACAGTTTCACTGGGCCCATCCCTCTGGGCGGCAACTGTTTAAACCTCACACGGCTCCACCTCGACCATAACTTCTTCTCTGGTCCGGCTGTGCCTGATCCCCTAACAACGTGCCGCAACCTCATCTACTATGATGCTTCCAGCAACCAGCTCACAGGAACGGCAGCTGAGGCGGTTGAGAATCTGGCCAGTACCACAGTTGTGGTGTCGGTACGGCTTGGCGGTAACCGCATCGAGGGCGAAATTCCTCCTGCGATTTCTTCGCTGGATTCCCTTGCAGAGCTCAACCTGTCTGGCAATCTGCTCTCAGGTTCAATTCCTGCCGCGCTCTCCTTTATGAACCGCCTGCGTGTGATAGATCTGAGTGGCAACGGCCTCTCCTCCTCCCTGCCCGCCTCCCTGGGCTCCTTCCCCTTCCTCTCCCTCCTCGATGTCAGCCGCAACGGCCTCTCCGGTGCCATCCCCCCCCAGCTCGCCCCGCCCTTCCTGCCCTTCCTCGCCCTCCTCAACCTCTCCCACAACGCCTTCTCCGGCGCCATTCCCTTTGGTTTCTCCAATGCCAACACCACCGCCACGACGCTTGACTTCTCTTTCAACCGCCTTGCCGGGGAGATCTACCCTGGCAACCTCTCCCTCCTCCCCGCCTCCTCCTTCGCCGGAAACCCCGACTTATGTGACGGAGCAGGCTACCCCCCGTGCCCGGACCCTCCTAGCCAGGGGTTGTCGACCGGAGCGGCTGTGGGGATGGTGGTGGGGTGTGTGGCGGTGGTGGCAGTGGTGGTGGGTGTGGCGTGGTACTGGCTGTTCGTCCAGCGCGCGTCGGGTCTGGAGGGTGGCACGATGCTGGTGTTTGAGCGCCTGGACTTCAAGCTCAGCATCCGCTCCATCATCGACGTCACCGACAACTTCAGCAACAAGTTCCTCCTCGGCCGGGGGGGCTTCGGCTCCGTCTACAAGTGAGTGGGAAGAAGGGGTTTCGGGTAAATAAGGGGGGCTTCGGCTCCGTCTACAAGTGAAAGCGAGACAGGGGGGGGGAGGGGGGGGGGCTTCGACTCCGTCTACAAGTGAGAGGAAAAGAAGGGGGTTTCGGGTAAAAAAGCATGGCTTCGGCTCCTACAAGTGAGTCAAAGGGGAGGGGGTATGATGGGGGATTAGGGAAATAGGAGGGGGGCTTTAGCTCCATCTACAAGTGAGTGCGAGTGGGGGCGAGGGGGCAAGGGGGCAGTGTGGGGGGAGAGGGAGACGGGAGTTGAGGGGTTCATGTAAGGAAAAGGGGGAAGGGGAGAAGTGGGGGAGGGGGAAGGGGGGGTTAGAGGGGAAGAGGTGGATAAGTGGATAGGTGGTGAAAATTGGGCTTCGGCTTTGTCCGATCAAGTTCGATTCGGCTCTGCGGTTACTTGACATGAAGAGTAGCAGCAGCTTAAAAAACATTGCATGTATAGGTTGTTAAAAAACAAAAAACCAAAAAAACAAAACAAAACAAAAAAAAATCCCGAGAGAGGAAGTAGGGGAAAATATGGCGTTTTGGCGTCGTCCACAAGAGAGTGACGGGGGGAAAGGGATAAGGTGGAATTGGATTTTATGCATAAACGAGTGGAAGAGGTGTATGAAGCAGAGGAAGGGGTGCATAGGAGTATGGACCAGAGGTGTCAGACAAGTGAGACGCCAGAAATGATTGGGCTCAGGTTTTTTGACATGAAGAGTGACAGCAGTTTAGAGAGATTGCATTGGCAATGTCAACAATGTCAAGAAATTTCAGTATTCAAGAAATAAGGTAAATAATACTATGGTCTTCGGCTAATGCAATCTCTAAGCTGCTCCAACCCTTCATGTCAAGTGACCACGGGGAAGGTTTTGGTGGAGTGGTAAAAGAGGAAGAAAAAGGTTTTGCATTGTGTTCAATGGTTGGATTTGTTACTCGTGACTTTCAGCTTTCTCCATCTCCGCCTGTTCCGTCCCCTCTCTGCTTCCTCCGCTCCCCCTCCCCCTCTCCCCTTTCACTCAGGGCGACCCTGGCGGACGGGCGGGATGTGGCGATAAAGCGGTTGGCGGTAGGGTCGACGCAGGGGCAGCGGGAGTTTGAGGCGGAGATGCACACGCTGGGGGCGGTGCGCCACCGCAACCTTGTTGTGCTCGTCGCCGCCTACCTCTCGCGCCCGCCCTCGCAGGAGCGCCTCCTCATCTATGACTTCGTCTCTGGGGGCTCCCTCGACCACGTGCTCGCCAAACACATGCCCAAAGTAGAGGGGGACGGGGATGGGGACGGGGAGGGGGAGGCGGAGGGGGACGTGGAAGGGAAGGTGGGGCCTTCCCACCCCATGCGGCAGTGGGAGGTGCGTCGGAGAGTTCTGACAGACATGGCGCGGGGGATGAAGTACCTGCACCACAACTGCATCCCGGGGATCATCCACCGCGACATGAAGCCTGCCAACGTGCTCCTCACCCACACCTTCGAGGCCAAGGTCGCCGACTTTGGACTCGCGAGGGAGATAGAAACGGGCAAAACGCACATGAGCACAAGGCTGTTTGGCACGGTGGGATACTTTGCTCCCGAGTATGTCCAACGCGGCCGGTTATCCTTCAAGAGTGATGTGTTTGCGTTTGGGGTTGTCGCGTTGCAGATGGTTACCGGAAAGTGTCTCACTGATAAAGTTTTGGTTGAAACGGTTATATCTAGGTGGGTATGTGCGAACCCCTTAGAGGAGGTTGTGGACCGTCGGATCGACGATCGGGACGAGTGGATGGAGGAGATCAAGGCGGTGGTGATGCTGGGTCTGCTGTGCACGTCTCGCGTGGCGGCAGACCGACCCTCCATGGTTGAGGCGCTGCGGATGCTGGAAGACCTGAGCACCTTCGCCCGGAGCGTGGGGGGCGGGACTATTGAGGTGCCTCAAAAACAGTCGCTGAAAGAATTGAGTGGCTTCGCCCAGAGCATGGGGGGCTGGGGGTCAGGGGATGGGGGGAATACAGGTGGGGAAGGGAATGCAGGTGTGGAAGGGAATGAAGAGGAGAGGCTACATGAGGGGTAGAGAGTATTGGGTTGAGAAAAGCCCTTAGGATCTTTCCAGAGACTAAGTCCAGTTGCAAAAGGAGACTTGAGTAGTGCAGCGGAAGTTAAGTAGTTGAACCCTTGTACTAGTATGTGAGAACAAGTGATTGATTAAAAGAACAAGCATACAGCAATATATAGGAAGTAGGAAAGTTAAGCAGTTGTAGAATACAGTTGAAAGAGCGGTTATCGAGTCGCACAGCGACTCGATTGTCACTTCGGTTACCATCTTTGCAGTTGTAACTGTCAGTCGCAACCTCCAGTTACGACCCTTCGAGTCCTTTCGTGTTGTTTGTCCATCCCCTCGTGTAACCTTCGTTGACTCGCGTACCCGTTACGACCTTCCTCGAGTGTGGTGTTACACTTCAGAAACGCTTAAGTCCTTGAGGTATTTCCAACACCCCCCTTCGTTTCTGGAGTGCTGACGTGTTCAGATCCGGTGACGTTTGTCTGCCCGGTCAGCAGCATGCAGTAATCGAACTTCGCCTTCGCCAGTTTCTTCGTCAGGTAGTCTGCAGCCATTTCTGTGCTTGGTTCGGTTGGCGAAGCCGTCCCCGTTCGCGATTTTGATCGCAGATTGGTTGTCGCAGAGGAGTGAGAAGACAGGCAGGGTCGCAATATTTGCTTCCTCAAGTAACTCTCGCAAGTAGAGTCCTTCCTTGGTCGCAGTGCAGAGGGCGATATATTCTGCTTCAGCCGAAGATAGTGCGATTAGTTCTTGTTTGCTCGACTGCCAGGAGATAGTCCCGATGGGCTCTAGTCGGTAGATGTAGCCCGTTCTCGAGCGTCGATTTTCCCTGTCTCCCGCGTGGTCGGCGTCGACGTATCCGAGTAGTTGCACGGACGATGTTGCTTCTTTACTGTAGGTAAGTCCGGTCGTCGGCGTAGAGACGAAGTAGAGTAGTGCCCGATTAAGTTCCTCGAGATCTTCTTGGTCCGGCTGCTTCAGATGCGTCGCCAGTTGACTCGTGCTGTTGGATAGGTCAGGTTTGCAGGTTACTGCTGCGAATAGTAGGCATCCAAGCTTCTGCTGATACTCCTGGATTTGCTTCGCGGGGAGTTTTGCGGAGGTGTTGTTGTTGTTCCCGTAGCGGTAGGGAGTCGTGACTGTAGTCGGCGTTAGTTCGAATTTCTTCGCGACAATGCCTGCGTACTTTCCAGCGTGAAGGTAGAACGCCGAGTTGTCTTCGACGACGTTTAGACCCAGGTACTGGGTCACGGTGTCAGACACTGTGAGTGTCAAGTCACTTCTCAGCTCCCCTTCGAACCAGGTGGCGATGCCGGTAGTGGAGCCGATGTAGAGGAGGTCGTCGACGTAGACGATGAGTAGGATAAATTCTCTTCCTTTCTGTAGTCGGTACATCCCTTGGTCGTGCGGCAGCTGTAGGAATCCGATTCTGACGAGGCGACCGTGAAGATGCTGGTGCCAAAGCCGCGGGGCTTGCTTGATCCTGTATAGGGATTTTATCAGCTGGCACACTTTTGTGGGGTCGTCGATGAATCCGTGGGGCTGCTCGACGAAGATCTCGGCGTCCACAGGTGCGTACAGGAAGGCATTTGCGACGTCGATCTGGCACAGTGGTAGTTTCTTTGTGGCCGCGACGGCGAGTAGAATGCGCAAGGAGGTGTGACGGGAGACTGGGGCGAATGTTTCTGTGTAGTCAGTTCCGTATCGTTGATCGAATCCGCGTACGACCCAGCGAGCTTTGAATCGTTCGATGGAGCCGTCCGCATTGGTCTTGATGCGGTATACCCATTTTTCCGAGAGAACGTTCCTCCCGTTGATGTTTGTTGCAGGTACCAGTTTCCATGTATTTCGGTCTTGCAGAGCTTTCAGTTCCTTTTCCATTGCCTCCTTCCATTTCGCCTTGTGTTCCCCCTCCAGAGCCTGCGACAAAGTCGTTGGCTCGCGCGGAGATGGCGGCGGCGGATGCTGGACGGAGACCCATAAGCCGAGTATTTGCAGTCCCGTGGGTGTGTGTCGAGGGGAATTTGCATTCCCCGAATAGGCTGCTTCGTCACCATCTTCTGAATCAGGTAAGAAGTTCAGGCCGATGCGTTCTGAGACATTTGTGTCGACCGGGTGAGGTGTAACGTAACCTTGGTCAGCGAAATGGTAAAGGGTGTCGAGGTTGTTGCTAACGAGGGGATTGTCTTCGTCGAGTGGAACAGGCACGGAATAGTAAGGGAGTGGTCCGGCAGCTTCCGAAGCTCCAGGTACGTCTTCTTCTGCTGCGTCAGCCTCGGCAGCACGGTCGGCGAAGGAGCGAAAGCCCGCGAAGCCGTCGGTGGGGTCGTCTGTGTTGGCGACGTTGTCCAGGTAATGCTGCAGTGTCAGTCGTTCGTAGAAGATCACATCACGTGATGCCACGGTATTTTTGTCTTGTATGTCGAGGAGTTTCCATGCTTGGAAATGTTTGGCGATGCCGAGGTGTAGTCCCCACCTTGCTCGTTGAGTAAAACGTCCTGCTCGGGCTGTGTGGGGTCTGTAATGTACCATGCAGCCGAAAACCCGAAGTAATTTTGTGCTGCCCCTTTATCGTGTCCACAGCAGGTGCGGTGATGCGTTGTTGGGAAGCGATGACGAGGATAACAAATTGTGCAGGTGGACTGCATGGGTCATCGCGTCTGGCCACAGTGCGTTGGGCAGTCCCATCCCAAGGAGCAGCTTTCGCATCGTCATCTGCAAGGTCCGGTTCATTCTTTCTGCGACCCCCTGCTGCTGGTGAGCGTAGGGCAGAGACACCAGTCGTCTGATTCCTCTTTCCGCCAAGTAGTTCTTGAAGCGTTGTGACTGGTATTCGAGTGCGCCGTCTGACTGGAAGCTCTTGAGCTTCGTTCCTGATTCTCGTTCAGCGATGGGGAGCCACGTCGTGAATGCTTCGAAAGCTTGATCGCGCGTCTTGAGGTTGTAGTGCCAGACATATCTTGTTGCTGCATCGATGAACGTGATGACATAGTTGAAGTCGGCTTCAGTGTCGTCTCGAGGCATGTTAAAGATGTCGCTGTAAACTTTTTCCATCGGTGCGTATGCAGGTGCACTTGGATTGTGATGTGATGGAAAAGGTTGGTGGGGAAGATCTGCTTCGGGGCACGTGAAACACCGTGCGCGAGGTCGTCGAAGTTCTTGGCTGCTCGTTGTAAGAAGGGCGTTTCGTTCTAACACTTCGGATTGGATGGTTTGTAGTACCGTGCTGTTTGCAGGATGCCCAAGGCGTTGGTGCCAGATGTCGTCGGAGGCGCGATGGCCGGGCGAGCGTTGGTACATGTCGGTGTTGGAGAAGAACGCGACGACCGTGGCGGGACTTCGGCAGACTTCTCGGGTGATGGGCATAAGTTGATCTGCTTCGGTTGGTGGTCCGCGGATTGCTGGTGATGGTACTCGGCTGGGTCCCGCTGCCGTTACTTCAGGTGATGTCGAGGAAGGAACGCTTGCTGGTACTTGTCTTTCTTGTCGAATAACTGCTAACGCTCGTGTTCTCTCTGCTGCAGGTATGGTGTTGGAGTACCAGAAGCCATCTGGTTTGAAGTCGGGGTCAAGATCCGGCGGGTGCGTCCAAGCGGCGAACGACACGATGCCATCGCTGTCGGCAGTGCCGCGGTCGAGGACGAAATCCAACACGAAGACGCCCGACTTCAGGAGAGCGCGACCGATGAAAAGACCGCCCTTCCCGTGGTAAAGGCGAAATTCGTTGGAGTCCGAGTCGCGTTCCAGGTGAATCCCTTTTGCCATTAACTGGCTGACGCTGAGTAAGTTGTATCCCAAGTTGTCGACGATTAGAACTTTGTTGAGTTGTAGTATGACGTTCGTCTCCATTGACTGAAGCTGAACGACGCCTTGTCTATTTGTTTTCAGGTTCTCGTTGTTGGCGACGGTGATGATGACATCACGGTTGAGGCATCGCTCTCGCTGCACGAAGCGCCTGGAAGAACACATATGTTGCCCGCAGCAGCTATCCAAGAACCAGGTGTTCCGCCCGGTGGGTTCGGCGTTGGCGACTGCAGCGTATGTCGGATTAACCTGAAGCCCTTGTGAGCGCGGCGGCGGCAATTCTTCCTCGTCTGGAGCGTAAGTGGGTGGTGAGCCGGGTGCGCAGTTGTCGATGTGGACCATGCAATTGATGATGTTTGGTGTGCCTTGTGCAGATATGGAGGAACGCCTCAGCGGGCTTTCTTGAGTGGAGGTGACTTGTGGGTCTACTGGACGGTAAGCTCGTGGGCGTGTGCAGTTGACTTTGGAGTGTCCAGATGTTTGACAGTTGTGGCAGAACGGCGGCACAATGGTGAGTCCTCTGTTGTCGCGTTGATCTTGCTTGCTGCGTCGGTTGTAGTTGTTGTCGTTCCTTTTATGAGTGTAGAAGACTAACGATTGCTGCTTCTTTGGTTGTCTTTCTTCGAACAGGTCCATCTCTTGTTGTTCAGCATGGAGCTCGGCGCAGAGGTGCATCTCCGAGATTCGTCCGTGGGCGCGAAGAAGCGAGCGGGTGGTTCTCCATTCTGGCCCGAGCCCAGCGAGGACAAGCGTCACGAAGCTTTCTTCAGTGATTGTTCCTCCGCACCGAAGCAGGCGGTCGCGGAGTGTCTGGCATCGACTCATATACTGCATCGCCTTTTCCCCGGTTTTCATTTGTATTGTTGTCAGTTGCTGCATGAGTCTGCTTTGTGTCACGCTGTCGTTTGCTTGATAGAGACACTTGAGGTGATGCCATGCGAGTTCCGCGGAGTTTCCATAGCTCCGATACGTTCTGATGCTTTGCTGTTCTTGTGGTGACAGGTTCCGCAGGAGGACTGTGTACGCCAGCAGCGACTGATATGTAAAAATTGCTTGCTCTTTCGCAGTGCCATTGCTTGGAAATAGCAGGGACCCGTTGAAGTATCCCAAGAGATGCGCAGCCTCCATCAGCAGCTCGAACTCAAAGCTCCAGGTAAAGAAGTCGTGTCCGTTGAACGGTGAGGATGTCTGCAGTTTGATGACGTGTGAAAACTGCGCCTAGAGACTAAGTATCTCGTTTGGTGTCTGTTGTGATGCAGCTGCTGTTGGTTGGGCACGGGGCGGCATGAACTCAAACGTCCCCGGTGAAGAGTGATAAGGCGCAAAGGTAGGCGCTTGATTGTGTCGCCCGAACGATGAGTTGTCGAGGCTAATCGGCGCTAATCCCATGTTTCCTCCGTTGCTCTGTGTTGAATGTGCAGGCGTCCTTGTCTGCTGCTGCTGGTCGAAGTGTGACATGAAGCTGAAGAACCTTTCCATAAGGTTCGGGTCCACGCTTGAAGAGGGTGATGGGGTCACCATTTCATGTGCTCTTCCTGTTGTTTCTTGAGCAGCGCCGGTCTCGGATTGCAGTCCTGAAGTGTGTAATCCAGAGTTGCCGGGTTGGGTGTCTTGGGCGCTGGGTGAGCCCGTAGAGGTCTTCTTGCCTTTGTTGTCCATGACTTGTAATCAATGAAATTTGTTGAGGTGTTGACTGTAGATAGACGTTGTTGCTGGGAGTTTGGTCTCTGACCAGCTCTCATACCATATTGGGTTGAGAAAAGCCCTTAGGATCTTTCCAGAGACTAAGTCCAGTTGCAAAAGGAGACTTGAGTAGTGCAGCGGAAGTTGAGTAGTTGAGTACCAGTATGTGAGAACAAGTGATTAATTAAAAGAACAAGCATACAGCAATAAATAGAAAGTAGGAAAGTAAAGCAGTTGTAGAATACAGTTGAAAGAGCGGTTATCGAGTCGCACATCGACTCGATTGTCGCTTGGGTTACCATCTTTGCAGTTGTAACTGTCAGTCGCAACCTCCAGTTGCGACCCTTCGAGTCCTTTCGTGTTGTTTGTCCATCCCCTCGTGTAACCTCCGTTGACTCGCGTACCCGTTACGACCTTCCTCGAGTGTGGTGTTACACTTCAGAAACGCTTAAGTCCTTGAGGTATTTCCAACAGAGAGAATAGGGGATACAAGAGAATGAGTGGTGAGGGAGAGAGTGTGAGGAAAAATGGGGAAGAGGAGTAGGCTGTGGTCTGGCAGGGTGTGTGCATAGTGAGTGGTGCTGTCTGGCAGAATTACATAATGGAATGGGTGCAGTGGCCCAGTGGGATGGCTGAGGCGCTGTAGCTGCTGGCAGAGCTTAGCCCACGCACACACGCACGCAGCTGCTGCTGCAGCTGCCTTTGACCAGAGCATGGGGGACACATGCATGTACACATGCATGCCGCGCATGGGGGGCATGTGCATGCATGCACACATACACCTACACACACACCTACACACATGCCCACACACACACCTACACCTTTTCGCATGTTTCAGCACCTGCAGGCACTGGCAGCAAGACTAAGAGGAACTGCTTTGGGTCCAAGACACAAGAACAGAACCTAACTACGGTACCAGTAATTGTTGGCCGCTTTGTCATCAAAGCTTGACTACTCTGAGTATTTATGTGAAGATGTATGTGCTACGCGAACCATTCAGCAAAGCTTTCAGTACTTATTGGCTGCGTCCTGCTCTACCCGAGCGCTGCAATACATTGTTGTGACCAGGGCTCTTGCTAGGATTTTGGGACGTCTGAAAATCAGACGGCCAGAGACATGCTCGTCTGATGAACAGATTGAATTTTTTAGGTTATCTGTATTTTCAGACAGAATGTAGACGATCGTCTGATTTTGCAGATGAAACGCTCAGCTTGGTCTGAATTGTAGGCCATAGCTCAAGCAATTACAATTAATGCAGTTAGCAATCTACTGCTACTAGAACAAATCAGATAGAATAATATTAATGTACTAGTGCTCCCTAAGGACACGCCGCCACTAAGGCTAAAAAAGCTGGTGCTGCCATAGGACCGGCTACTGCCGATGCTTCTAGAGCTATGGTTACTGCATTTACTCCTCTGCTAGCGCCGCTACAAATACTGCTCTGCTAGTGCCGCCACCTGCAGCAGGACTGTTGCTGCTGGTACTGCTGCTGCCAATGAAGCTGCTGGTACTGCTGCTGCCAATCTAGCTGCTGGTACTTCTGCAGATGCTGCTGCTGCTGCTTCCACGTCTGCTCCTCTGCACTACTCAGAAGAGTCATATTCAGATTCGGACTCAAAGGCAAAAGGGTTATCGTCCTCCTCACTCTCCTCTTCTTCGACTTCCGGGATCTTGCTTTTCCCCTTCCTCCTCCAATACGCCATGCCAGGTTCCTCATCCGCTCTTGCAGCTTCACCTTCCAAAACTGCTGCTTCATGGCGTGCTACTGCTTCTGCTGCTGCTACTGCTACCTTTGCCGCCCTGACTGCTTCCGACCTTGGTCGCTTATTGGTGGACGGGACTGCAGCCATCACTACCGCCCTCGCAGGGCGCCGATTCTTCGCCTTGCGCCACCTCCCCACGAGCTCATCCCAATGCATCTCGTACTCCAGGAGGGATATTGTCATCAGATCTGCCAGCTTTGCATCGCAGAGATTCCCCCGGAGCCAGGACTTGATCACATTCTGCCTGCTGAAGCCCCTCTCGCACTCCACGGTGCTGAGAGGGAGCACAGCAACAGCAATCCAGAGCAGAACCAGGTTGGGGTAGGTAGTTTGCCAGTCCGGCGAGCCCAACATATTCTTCAGGCTGTCAAGGAAGCCCGTGTCAGCCTAATGCGTGCGCATGATCATGCTGAAGTTGCATAACTCCTTCTCCGCCTTCGCCCAGTTTATTCCTGATGGGGATTGCAGTGACGGTAGGCAAATGAAACGGTTATAATGGGACAAAGGCAACGAGTTCAACATTTGGTACAGCGAGTACGGTGCGGTTTGAAAGACAAGGGCAAGTAGAGCTAGCGGTGGGGAAAACAAAACTTGGCAGAGTGTCCGGTGCTGTCGCGTCACGCTTGTAGAGCAGGCGCAGGGAGTGCAACCACTGCAGCAGGCGCCGCTCCCACTTTGCTGCGCTCTTTGGGTACGACCTCTGCCTGAAGAGTTTAGATCCGTCTAAGGTCGCAAGATCCTCCAGCCGCCCCTTGATGTTGTTGATGAGAGCAATCGCGAAGGCGGTGCAGAGCTTCTTAAGGGACTCCATGTCCCCGCCGCTGACTTGGCCGGGAATGTACTTCTCGTGCAAGACGCAGGAGTGCGTGGTGGGTGTGTCTTCAGCATTGACACCCTCTACGTGAACCCACCGAGACTTGGGATCGGTAAACTTTGCGATGAAGGCGACAAGGTTGTCGTTGCCGTGGCCGAAGGTGTCGCCGAAGTTGACATAGCGGCTCCGCAGGGTGAGAATGGTATTATCGACCATCTGCAGCACATGCGTGACATCCACCTGCAACATTCGGGGATGACCGGTAAACAGGAAAGCAAGTTAGAAATGAAAATAGGTAGCAAAGCTAGGTAGTCACTTTTACCTGTCGACGTTGGAACTTCAGGTTGAGGGTATTAAGCTCCTTCAGCACATCAGCAAGGAAACACAGTAAGAACTGGAATTTCAGACTTGTCACCATGTGGTAAGCCTTACGATCGTACTCAGAGAGCAGGATGATGGCAGAAGGAAAAACCTCTGCTAACCTCGCAATCGCCTCACCTCTCGACAACTACCTGATATTATGTATGCCCTACAATTCAAGGTTGGTGTCGCTGACGACATCTTGCAGCTGCTTGAAGCGAGTGTGCACCACAATCGAGCGGCCTAGAACTTCAGCAAGCGAGCGCACTACTTTGTCGACAATGACAAGATCAGGGAAAGCCGTTGCAATGTCCTTTGCGGCAAGTGCCTCCCTGCAGCATTAAGAGGAGGTATTAGTATACGGGTTTTGTAATCAATGTCCATGACAAGGACTTCACACAACACTCACCTGTGGGCGATGCAGTGGCATGACACAAGGTGAGGTATGCGTGCCCGCAGACGTGCAACCACACCCGTCTGCCCACCGGTCATCACGCTAGCACCGTCAGTGCTTATCCCGCAGATTCGTTGCAGGTCGATGCTGGTGGCTTCAAGATGCATGAGTAGGATGGCCTGTAGGGAAGCGGCATCGCACTTCTCTACAGTGAGGTGGGCATAAAATTCCGTCACCACTTCGTCGTCCCGCAGAAACGTGAGATACACAATCATGTGCTTCCCACGTCTTCGATCGGTGCTCTCATCGAGTTGAATGCCGAGGAAGGGACTTGCTCGAATGTGTTTGAGCTGCTTCGCCTTCAAGTACCCAACCATGGTCTCAACCATCTGTTGGAATCCGTACCTGCCAAAAGCCAACAGCATAGCATTAGAGAGTGCACACACCAAACATGGGCGACAAATATTGTGCATAAACAAAGGCTTCAAAAAGAAACTCACTCTGAGTAGTAGGTGCAGTTCTCCTTCAAGGGCATGTCTGGCGTCCCCTGCTGGGCCATGAACTGTACAAGTGAGACAAAAAGAACGATAGGTGCGTCAGACTTGCAGATGAAGTGCACAATAGCCATCAAACGCTTCAGCCGCCGTGCATCATCATTCCCATTTTCGAACTCAGTGATGGACTTCTGCTTCTTCATTTTGCCATCCCGATGCGCCTTTGCTGCCATTGCCGCTTCGTGCTTGCCGCTGTGGTCATGCTTCCTCATCGTTGTTTCTGGATGTCGATACCACCCTCACCGTAACGGCCGTACAGGTAGTTCGGGTCTCCATAAGCCATGCAAACACTGCATTTCATGCACGGGCGACCTTCTGACGTCTCGGAAATGAAGAGCCAGGGGAAGTGCCGCTGCCATTGTTCCTTGCACTTCAACTGCAATTCTTCTAGCGTCAAAGGCCATGGTCCTTCGTCAACAGCAGGCGTGCTTGGACCATGGTTGGAGGGGCCAGCGGCAGATCCAGGCGTGCTCGGACCAGGGTCGGAGGGGCCGGTGGCAGCTTCAGGCGTGCTCGGCCCTGGGTCACAGGAGATAGCAGCAGAAGCCACTGGTGAGCGGGGACGACCGAATGAAAGCTTCCGTTGCTTATACTTCGTGTTGCATGGATAGCGAACGGACAGAACAGGACCGCCAGAGATCTGAATCGTGGCGGACGCAGTGCCAACCACAGTCGGACGGGATTGCGCACGTGGCGGCGATGCCGCTGGGGAAGCAATCGGTGACAGGCTCGCAGTCCATGGCTCGATTTCTACTGCAGGCATCAGACTGTCGAACGGATTGCTGTTAGGCTCAGGTACGTCCGGTACAGGGGCAGCAGGCAGGGGGGAAATGGGGACTGCTGCGGGTGGCTGGGTGGGGCGACATCCTAAGAAATCCAAGCCCCTGAGCTTCACGGAAGCTGTAGTGGGGGGTGAGGGCACAGCAGTCTTCTCGGTCGGGGCACTAGAGCCCGCAGTATCCGATGCCATGATGGCAACTAGCGGGGGCAGTAACAACAGTCGAAGAGGTGGAAACAAGGAGGAGCTCAGAGGGGAGCTCATAGTGAAGGCTGATGCAAGCACGGGGGACGGTGAATGGAGGCAAAATGACCTAGACTAAGCGAAAATCCAGGCTCTTGATGAGCAAGTGACGCGTCGCACAGTAAGAGAGAGGAACGATGCATGGTTGGGGAGCCGTCCATCGTTGCGCGTCGCCAGCCAATGAACTATTTCTTGCTGGGCACAAAATGTGCTGGCAGGATTTTGGTTCGTAATGTGGGCGTGCTGGCAGTCAGTTGCACCGACAGCACGCTAAGGGACAGCAGTCCCGCTGCTTGCTGCATGCCACTGTTTCCACGGTAGCTGTCAAGTGCACCGACAGACAGCTATGAGACAGAAGCGTGGCAGCTTCTGACTCAAAAAATGCACTGTGGGGGGATGATGCACGCCAGCGGGGCTGGTGTACCACGCGGTGCAATGATCACGCAGATTTGAAATTGGTGCCGAATCGTGAAAGGAAGTGGCCTTCTAGGCTAGTGGGAAAACTTGTCAGTCTCAGACGGAAAAAAACTCGTTGTCTGCAGACTCAGACGAAATACAACTTAGGGTCTGATTATTCAGACGAAAATAAAAACCTTATCTTATCATTCAGATGAAAAATTCTGGGTGGTCTAAACTTTCAGATGAACCTAAAAAAACACGTCTGAAAATCAGACCATCAGACCGTTTTCGTATGATAAAAAGGGCCCTGGTTGTGACCACTCCCATTTCATTGTTCCATGGCACTGTGCCAAACCCCGTACTGGTGATAATGACTGATCAAAGCTAAGCTGTTGGCCAGTTTGCATTTGAAGCCTGACTAATCTGTATATGAGTTTGTTGGTCCTTGTTGGAAATATCCCGAGGACTTAAGCGTTTCTGAAGTGCAAACACCACACTCGAGGAAGATCGTAACGGGTATGCAAGTCAACGGAGGTTACACGAGGGCATGGACAAACAACACAAAAGGACTTGAAGGGTCGCAACCGGAGGTTGCGACTGACCGTTACAACTGCAAGGATGGTAACCGAAGCGACAATCGAGTCGCTGTGCGACTCGATAAACCGCTCTTTCAACTGTATTCTACAACTGCTTTACTTTCCTACTTTCTATATATTGCTGTATGCTTGTCTCTTTCAATTAATCACTTGCTCTCACATACTAGTGCAAGGGTTCAACTACTCAACTTCCGCTACACTACTCAAGTATCTTGTACAACTGGGACTTGTCTCAGCTCAATAGTCCTTGCTGTCTTGAACTGAGCTAACAAGAAAGGAGAAGGCCCCCATGGAATGGCGGCCGAGGTTTAGCTAGGGAAGATTGACGAGAGGAATGTCGAGAGAGAAGAGGTTTGAACTAGAAGAGAATCAGGTACAAGAAGGGGAGTTATCCCCTCTACAGTGGGATGCAGTAGCACAACTATCAAGCCTACAATTATATAAAATATAATTTGAACACTTGCAGCCTCATTTACCGCAGTGTCTAGCTGCATTATGCTTAGAGCATGAGACAAGGGTGCACTGTACCACAATAAGGAAAGTCGTCACAATTAGCCGCTGCATCTTGTACCCAAGCAAGCCCTGCTGAACAAAACCCTTCTCACCCACCACAACCACTCCCTTCTGCCATTCTGCCAAAACAGCACCCTCCCAAAGCCCACACCTCCTTCCCACACAGTATCCCCACACTCTCTCCTTCCCTACTAGTCTCCTATTGATATTTCCCACCCCTTCTCCTACCCCTCATCCATCTACTCTTCTCCATTCCCCTCCCCCCGCACCTCCTCTCCCCATCCTCTTCCCCCATGCACAGAGCCGGCGAAGCCGCTCATCTCTTCTAGCGGCTTCAGCCCTGTCCTACTCGCGCTCCTTCTACTCGGCACCACCATTCCCTCCCTCTTGTTTCCCTCTCTCCTCCTCTGCCCATTCCCCATGCCATGGGCGAAGGTGCTCAGCTCGTCAAGTATCCTTCTCATCCCCACCCACCACCCCCCTTCTCGTGCTCCTACTACTTCAGCGCCCTCCTACTCGTGCTCTCTCTATTCCCCACCTGCATCCCCCTCCGCACCTGCCCCCCCCTTATCCTCGCCGCCCCCCATCCCCTGGGCGAAGGCACTAGCTTCTCAAGCATCCTTCTCTTCCCCACCCCACCCCCCCTTCTCCCCATCCCCCCCCATCCCCTGGGCGAAGGCGCTCAGCTCCTCCAGCAGCTGCAGCGCCTCAGCCATGGAGGGGCGGTCCGCCGCCACGCGAGACGTGCACCGCAGACCCAGCGTCACCACCGCCTTGATCTCGTCCATAAATTTCTCGCGGTCGTCGATCCGACGGTCCACAATGTTCGCAATCGGGTTCGCCCCCACCCACCGCGACAACCCTCTTTCAGCCAAGTCCTCATCTGTGGGAAGCTTCCCTGTAATCACCTGCAGAACGAGCACCCCGAACGCGAAGACGTCGCTTTTGAACGAGAGCCGGCCCCGTTGCGAGTATTCCGGAGCCAAGTACCCGATCGTCCCGAACACGCTCGTGCTCATGTGCGTCTTGCCCGTTTCTATCTCCCTCGCAAGCCCGAAGTCGGCGACTTTGGCCTCGAAGGAGTCAGTGAGGAGCACGTTGGCGGGCTTCATGTCGCGGTGGATGATCCCCGGGATGCAGTTGTGGTGCAGGTACTTCATCCCCCGCGCCGTGCCCGCCAGAATGTTGCGTCGCACCTCCCACTGCCGCATGGGGTGGGGAGGTGCCCCCTTCCCCCCTCCCTCCCCGCTCCCATCCCCATCCCCTGTGGGCATGTCTTTTGCAAGCACGTGGTCGAGGGAGCCCCCCGGAAGGAAGTCATAGATGAGGAGGCGCTCCTGCGAGGGCGGGCGCGAGAGGTAGGCAGCAACGAGCACGACGAGGTTGCGGTGGCGCACCGCCCCCAGCGTGTGCATCTCCGCCTCAAACTCCCGCTGCCCCTGCGTCGACCCCACTGCCAGCCGCTTTATCGCCACATCCCGCCCGTCTGCCAGGGTCGCTCTGAGGGAAAAAGAAAGGGAGGTGGGGTGTAGGAGGGAGGGGGTTTACAAACTTGAGGCATTGGAAATATGAGACTAAGTGTATTTCTCGAGTTAAACCGATTCTCAAGGGTACTAGCCAATAACCTCCGTTGACTTCTGCTAAAGACATCCCTCTTAGCTGCTGCCGCTCTTCATGTCAAGCTGCTCTTCATGTCAAGCCGCTCTTCATGTCAAGCGACTTCTCAGCATTTGAGTCGACTCTAACACAGACTTCTCAGCATATCTCTCCTCACCTGTCCCACACATCTGGCCTCTTCCCCAACCTCCCTCTCCCACTCAATTTTACCGGGAGCCAAACAACAACCCATTCCCGTCCCATCCAACCCCCCCATTCACTAGTGAACAGAGCCAAGGCTCCTCATTTCCCCAGTCTCTTTATCTCCCCCCCCCTATTTCCGTCTTCCCCGATCCTCATCCAAACCTCCCCTTGATTCACTTGTAGACGGAGCCGAATCCCCCCTTTTCCCCTTCCCATTTCCCCAAGTAACGCCCCCTTGACTCACGTGTAGAAGGAGCCGAAACCCCGCTTATTTACTCGAAACCCCTTCTCTCCCCTAGACTCACTTGTAGACGGAGCCGAAGCCCCCCCGGCCGAGGAGGAACTTGTTGCTGAAGTTGTCGGTGGCGTCAACGATGGAGCGGATGCTGAGCTTGAAGTCCAGGCGCTCAAATACCAGCATCGTGCCGCCCTCCAGCCCCGACGCGCGCTGGAAAAACAGCCAGTACCACAAGCCTACAACCAGCGTCACCAGCACCGCCATGCACCCCACCACAATCCCCACAACCGCCCCTGTTGACAGGGATTGCCCGGGGGGGGTCGGGCACGCGGGGTAGCCCGCCCCGCCGCACAAGTCCGGGTTTCCGGCGAAGGCGGAGGCGGGGAGGAGGGAGAGGTTGCCGGGGTAGATCTCCCCGGAAAGGCGGTTGAAAGAGAAGTCAAGCGCCGTGGCGGTGGTGTTGGCGTTGGAGAAACCAAAGGGAATGGCTCCGGAGAAGGCGTTGTGGGAGAGGTTGAGGAGGGCGAGGAAGGGCAGGAAGGGCGGGGCGAGCTGGGGGGGGATGGAACTGGAGAGGCCGTTGCGGCTGACGTCGAGGAGGGAGAGGAAGCGGAAGGAGCCGAGGGAGGAGGGGAGGGAGGAGGAGAGGCTGTTGCCACTCAGATCCAGCACTTGCAGGCGGTTCAGCAAAGAGAGTGCGTCAGGAATTGATCCCAAGAGCACATTGCCGGACAGGTTGAGCTCTCTCAGTGAGCTCAAAGTTGAAACGGCCGGAGGGATCTCCCCCTGGATGCGGTTACCACCAAGCCGCACCGACACCACACCCACGACGCGGGTCAGTTTATCGACCACCTCCGCTGCCGTTCCTGTGAGCTGGTTGCTGGAAGCATCGTAGTAGTTAAGGTTGCGGCACGTGGCTAAGGCACCAGGAGCAGCAGGACCAGAGAAGTTGTTGTGGTCTAGGCGGAGGTGAATGAGGTTCTTGCAGTTGCCGCCCAGAGGGATGGGCCCCCTGAAACTGTTGTGGCTTAGATTCAGCTGAGCAAGATGAGGAGATGCCTTGAGAATAGCTGGTGCTGCTGCTGCCGCTGCTGCTGGTGCAGTTGTGCTGTTTTTCAGCTGCCCGCTGTTTAGTCCCACGAGGACGTCGGGCAGGTCACCGGAAAGAGAGTTGTTCCTCAGATCCAAGTACTGCAGTTGCTTGCAGACGAAACCCGGGGGGATGCTGCCCGAAAACGAATTGTTCCCCAGGTATATGCTGTTCAGCGCGGTGGCAATCGGACAAGATTTCAAGTCAGGCAGCAGACCGGACAGATTGTTGTTGCCAGCATCGAACAGCGCGAGCGTTGCAATCCCTGCAAACGCAGGCGACAGGCTGCCGGAAAAGCTGTTGTTGCTAAACACCAAGCGTCCCAGCATGTAAGCACCTTCCAGCGATTTCCAGAGGGTAGGCGGCAGGGGTCCCGTGAGGTTGTTGCTCGACACATCGAGATCCGTAAGCATCGGAGCACAGGCGTCCAGACTCCCAGGCAGCGTTCCCCAGAACTGGTTGACAGCCAGGGAGAGAGCGAAAACGCTGGTGGTGCAGGCGAAGGAGAGCGGCAGCGACCCGGTGAAGTGGTTGGAGGAGATTTGGAGAATCGCAAGCTGGGAGAGGGTTGAGAGGAATGCGCCTCCCTGGGGGAGAGACCCGGAGAACTGGTTGTAGCTGAGGTCGAGCCATTGCAGGGAGTGGAGGTTGGAGATGGATGCTGGGAGCAAGCCGGAGAGGTTGTTGTTCTGGAGAGATAAGCCCGCATTGAAGGGTTTAATGCCGAGTTTTTTCAGCTGCCCGATCTCCTCGGGCAGGCTGCCCGAGAGATGGTTATGATTCAGGTCCAGGTGCATAAGTGTCTTGCTTAGGAGGGAGACTTGCGGCGGAATAGACCCCGAAATCGCATTGTTGGGGAGCTCTAGACTCTCCAGGCTGGGCAGGTAAAAGAGGCCTGTAGGGAGACTTCCTGTGATCAGATTGAAATCAAGACGCAGCTCCCTGAGGCTCTTAAACTGCGATATGCTGTCTGGTATCCCTCCAATGATGCGGTGAAACGCCAGGTCTAGCTTGCGCAGAGAGGAACAGGCGGAGAGCTGGGTTGGGAAGGCTCCAATCAGGCCGGCAATAACAGGGTAGTCTTGAGAGTTTTTAATGGTGAGATTTTGGAGAGCCGTTAGGGATGAAAACTCCTGAGGTAGAAGAGGAGGAATGGCCGTACTGCTGCTGCCCCCACCGCCGCTGCTGCTGCTGCTGCTGCTGCTGCTGCTGCTGCCATCACTGAGAAAGCCACTCGTGCTGTCTTCCACGCTCATAGCAATGGCTGATGTGATGTTGCGTGTGGACGCCATAATGATGCCGATAGTCCCCTCATCGTTCTCCTCTATCTGCACTGCCATCACACGCCGTGGGGCCGCTGCTGCTCCTGCTCCTGCTGCTGTGGCTTTAGGTGGGTTGGAGCAGGCTACGAAGCGCCAGAGGCAGACGAAGGAGTACGGGTCGGTGGAGTTGGTGGCATGGCGAGGCACCACCCACGAGCGGAGCACGTTGTTGACGTCAATGATCGACGCTTTGAACGCCAAAAGGGCGTTCAACTCAGCTGTTGCTTGCGGGTCGACCAAAGGGGCGACAGGAGCAGGAGAAGAAGGAGCGGCAGCAGGAGCAGCAGCAGCAGGAGCGGCAGCTGTATCCAGGACGATTCCTGCACCAGAAGAACTACTGCTGGGCACACTCTTTTCACTCCCACTCAAGCTCCGGCCATCCGTCCGTGCTGCGTCCTCAAGCGACGCCCTTCTGAAGCCTGCTTTCCCGTCTTTGCGCCCTGTGAGCCCCTTGTGCGCCCTCCCAGCGGCCCTAGAAGGCCCATACACGTCATCCTCCTCACTGTAACCCCGGTTCCTCCCACTGCTGTTGCTGCTGCTGCCACTGCTACTGCTGCCTATCCAAAGAGCTGCCATCTCTTCCCCAGCAGCGGCGCTCTCTGCAGCCCTCCTCCCCTCTACGCACCGCCCTTCCTCCTCGTCGAAACGGGCAGCCCCCGGGCAGAAGAAGAGTCCTGCGAGTGAGAAGCTCGAGCAGCGGAAGTAGGCCCTGGTGGTATGGCGGAGAAATGGTGGGGGATGGGGGATGGGGGATGAAACCAAGGGCGAGGAGTCTATTTCTTAGGCACCTCAAAAAAAGGACCAAGAAAAGAGAGATTATGGCCCGTGAAAGATGAAACCAAGGGTGATGAGGAGTCTATTTCTTAGGCACCTAAAAAAAAGGACCAAGAAAGGAGAGATTGTGGCCCGTGAAAGATGAAACCAAGGGTGAGGAGTCTATTTTTGAGGCGCCTCAAAAAAAGGACCAAGAAAGGAGAGATTATGGCCCGTGAAAGATGAAACCAAGGGGGGTTGTAGCGACGGGGGCAGAGGCTGGGAGGGGGGGACAGAGGGGTAGGTCGGGAGAGAGGCGCGAGGGTGAGAGGGGTAGTAGAGACACAAAGTGCATTCGGGCAGAGGCTCTTGAATGGTAAAATTCACTGTATTTTGAAAAGATCTTTGGAAATGGGAACGAGTTGAGGGTGGTTGACGTGCAGAAAAGTAACAGAGGCGGCTGTACCTGTGGCGCGCCGGGTGCGGGAGCGCATACCTGCGGGGCGTCTTTACCTGTGCGGGGCGTGCGCTCCCGGCCTACCTGTGGGGCTGAGTTACCTGTGCGGAGGATGCGCGAGCACGTACCTGAGCGGTGCATTTACCTGAAAGGTGCTCACCTGTAATGACGTGCACGAAACGCCCTCACCTGAGCGGCGGGTGCGCGACAGCATACCAATGGGGCCACTTTACCTGTGCTTGCGCGAGAGCATACCTGAGCGGCGGGTGCGCGCGCGCGTCCCCATGGAGGCCGTCCGACAGCCCGCGGCACCAATCGTCCCCCGCTCGCGCCGATGCTCTCCGCGCCTTCCGCTAAGGGGAGGAGAGAGGGGAGAGAGCGTCGGCGAGGGAGGGAGGTGGAGCCGAGGGGGGGCGAAGAGGGGGCGAAGGGAGAGTGGCATGTGAGGCATGTGTGAGGAACGAATGAGAAGCATGTGTGGGCATGTGCGAGTTATCCGGCGGTTTAGGCGTAGATCGTCGCAAACGGACGGACGGCATGATATGACGAGACGCAAACGCCTGTTAGGGAAAGGCGCGTGATGGAAGTCGGACGGGACGGGAGGGGAAGGCGCGATGGGCGCGCGAGCGAGAGCGGAGAAATTCGTTCGCGCGGCGAGCGAGGGAATGAGGTGACTTTTGAGTCGAGGGAATGGGCATAACGAATGGGAATTGGCGCGTCGGCAAGGGAAGAAGACGCGAACGATCCGTTCATCCGTCCTTTCCGGTGTCTTTCCCCTTCTCTCTTCTTTTTACAATTTTATTTTCGAAAAGGCAGCGCCACGTGCGGCGTGAGGCTCGCTGGATCACCGAGAAGAAAATCCTCGCGACATCCTCGTTGCAACCCTTGTTGCTCTAAGCGGCTCGTAATCTCCTAACGGGACTCACCACCAGCCGATCGTATCCTTTGCGCGCCGCCGCTCTCCGCTGCGCCGCTTCCGCTTGCGCCTCTCTTCCGCGCACGCCTACCATCCCCAGCCGTGCGAGCTGCTCCGCGCGACTCCGCGCATGCGCCAGCCGCGCTCGCTCTTCCGCGGACAGCAGTCTCCTGCCCGCGCCGCTAGCGCCGCCGCCGCCGGCTGTTCCTGCCGCTGCGGCTGCTGCGGCGGCTACTAAGCAGAGGATAATCAGCCCCGCTGCGGAGAGAAAAAAACGACGGAGTTGAGGATGGAGCTCGAGCCGCTTTCGACGGAACGGCACCATGATGGTAGAATGGTCGGAGGGTCGTATGGTGATGCGACGGAAGGACGGAGGTCGGAAGGACAGAAGAGCGGAAGAGCGGATTCCGAAACTCCCAGAAGGATGTATTGTGCTGTTGCAACGCCGGCGCCGATCAACACGTGCAGTGACTTTTGAGTCGACTCAAAAGTCACTTCCGAAACTCCCGGAAGGGTGTATGGTGCTGTTGCAACGCCGGCGCCGGTCAATAACTGCTGTGAAGCGGCTGAGAGGCGTAAAAAATCGAGCGACCTTTTCTGGAAAGAGCTTTGCCGCTTGGGTGGGGGCGCGCGCTTCGGAATGGCAGGCCGTAATTAGTGCACGAACGAAATAGGTGCGCGTGCGTAAGCGGGATGCTCGATAGTGGAGTTGGTAGACTCTCGGAGGATGTAGAATCTCTGTTGGTGCTCTTAAGTACGCTCAATCCAGGACTGAAGTCGCGTTAAGCTATGGTTCTAGATTTCATGTGAGTGACGTTACAAGAAAGGTGACGTTCTGACGCCCCTTGCTAGATGCTGAAGCGCTTCGCTACCCAGGGGGAAGCCCGGTCGCCACTTCTCCGTCGGTCCATCGACTATTTTTAAGACGCGTCGCCAATTCGTGGAATCTATTGCCGCGACGATTGCGGGTGGTCGCGACGGCCTGTTATGGCCTGACTAGTGGTATTCCTGTCTTCGCTGCCCGTCTAAAAGCGCGAGGCGTTAGTACTAGTATGCGCTAACAGCATGTTTCAATGGGTTCTATCGTCAGGGAGTGGTAGAAGGCCGCTGCTAGGGGCCAGCGGCAGTGGGCAAGAAGTGCGGTAAGCTGTTGGTAAAGCCGCAGCAAGTCAGGTGAGAGAGATGACTGTAAGCAGCACTAATAGAGGTGTTAGCAGTAATAACGGAGGGGAGGACAGTTCTCATAAAGAAGAAGATGCTACAACAGATTGAAGAGATCAGCACGCCTGTTCCCTTTGATCAGAGAACGGTCGGGAATGGGAAATTGAGCAATGATGTACATTATGGAGACTGATGAGAGGTATGAAGAGGACAGGGGATTTGCCGTCCTCGACAACTACTGTATTGGCAAGGGGGAAGCGTTGGGGCAGATTGCCAGGGTAAATGCAAGAAACCATGGCGGAATCCCTCAAAGGAGCGCAGCAAGGGGGGAGGGGAGGAAGGGGTGATGTGCGCCTGTGTGAAATGTTTTGGCGCCAGCGGCTCAAGGCGCGTTTCTTGATATGGATGAAGGCCTATTTCGAAAGTAGACAAGAAGCAGCATCTTCCTTTCGAGTCGTTCGAATTCCCAATATTTATACGTCATGCTTACAACAAGGATGTCCTTCCTGGTGTGGCTCCATGAACTGGCTACACCTAATTTGTGTGGCCGACCAACAAAATTGCAATCTCGCAGAATCGTACAACATTGAATACTCCTTAAGCCTGATCACTGACAGATGGGCTGGCTGGCTACTCTGGCAAATGCGGCGCGATGAAGAGTGAGGTTTTGGTCAGCAGGTTTCTCCAAATACACGACCCCTTATTTACCGGAAGTGTATCTTAAACTGGCAGTAACCTTGCCCGACCAGTGAGAAGATAATGGGAATGGGCTCCTAATTACGAAAGCACCAGTACCTTTTTTTTTTGTGGCACAAAAACGGTTAGGGTTTCACCATAACGTGAGAACAGCACACATCAGGTTTGGGTTAGGCCCGCGGGTTCGGTTGGAGCTCCGGGGCGCTCGGGGGGAACTTGCAACCAGCAGCCCGTCATCGCGGTTTTGGTGCGCGTCGTTACGCTATCATCTACCGTCGGATGAGAGAAATCGACCGGTGCAGCGCGACTAGTGGGTCAGATTTTGTAGCAGCGTCATCTGCGCTTCTGTGTTCCACCTGATTTTGTACCAAGCTCTCATCTCAATCCCTTTGGCCGCGCCGGCGGACCCGCTAATGAAATGGCTCGAGCAGATCAGCTGTCTATGTACTGTACCCAGCTTTCATGTATGTTTCGATCGTCTTGGGAACTACAGTTCCGTACTTGCAGGGTAAAACCCTGTTTCCACCACCCATCCATGTAGACGAGATTTTCCTGAATTCAGATGAATACATGCACTCTCCTGATTACGTCTTGCTTCCAAATAAGAAAGCAATCAGCCTGCTAACTTCTAACAGCATTTCTTGTGCACTTCGGAAATGCAAAATGCTAGCAGGTTTATGGCACATCACTAACTTGCAGTAGGTGAACTAACTTGGAACAACAACTGCTGTATGCAGAGCAGTGATTGTCCAAGAGCTTGTGGAAATAAACCTTCTGGTTGCAGGGTTAGTGAGGCCTTGATCCCGTCAACGATCCAAGGAAGGTTCTGATGTCGTGAACTAGATCGTGTACCATGCGGCCTACGGCCAAAGATGCGCTGCACAACAAAAGGGTCGATATAGAGGGGGGTATGGGGTTTATGTGAAAAGAGCCAACGTGGTATGTAAAGGAAGCATGATTGGAATCGAATGGGGGCAGGAGGGAGGCGGTCCACCGGTGGACGGTGTACGGCGTCCACCGGTGGACGCCGGTGGAAAGCGGACGGTGGACGCTGGTGGACGGTGGACGGGGGGCGGTGTCCCCAGGTGGACGGTGGACGGAGGACAGCGGTGGACGGTGGATGGAGGACGGCGGTGGACGGTGGACGGAGGACGGCGGACGGTGGACGGTGGACAGCGTCCACCGGTGGACGGTGGACAGTGAACAGTGGACGGCGTCCACCGGTGGACACTGGACGTTGGACGGTGGACGGCGGACGGCGGACGGCGTCCACCGGTGGGCGGTGGACGTTGGACGGTGGACGGTGGACGGCGGACGGCGTCCACCGGTGGGCGGTGGACGTTGGACGGTGGACGGCGTCCACCGGTGAGCGGTGGACGTTGGACGGTGGACGGCGTCCACCGGTGGGCGGTGGACATTGGACGGTGGACGTTGGACGGTGGACGTTGGACGGTGGATGGTGGGCGGCGTCCACCGGTGGACGTTGGACGGCGTACACCGATGGATGGTGGACGGTGGGCGGCGTCCGCCGGTGGACGGTGGACAGAGGACGGCGGTGGACGGTGTCCGGCGTCCTCCGGTGGACAGTGGACGGTGGATGGTGGACGGTGGACGGCGCCCTCCGGTGGACGTTGGACGGTGGAAGCCCGGGTGGGAGCCCGGTGAAAAGCAATGTGTGGAGAGCACGGGAGAAACAAGTAATCTGCACAACCTGTGAGATCTGCCCAATGTGAGGTCGCGAAGTGCATGTGTGTGCTTGAATGAGGAGGTGCGTGAGTGTGAGTAGGTCTGTGCACGTGCATGCAAAGAAAAAAGAGGAGCGAAAGGGGGGGGGACAAGGGGGCAGGGAGTAGGGAGGGGGGAGAGAGCATGCGAGTGGGAGAAAGGATCGGGGGGAATAGAGAGAGAGGGGGGGGGGGGGGGGGGGGGGGGGGAGCGGAAGAAACACACCAGCTAAAAAACCCTCCCACTTACAAGGGAGTATCTGCTTTCCGAGGCCGACCAGTAACAGGTGTCAATTTCCTAGCATAGAGATAGTTGGAGCCCCCCTGCAGATTCGTGTGGTTACCCTCCCTGTCATACGCCCTCCCTCTCCCGACACCGTACCCGAACCCCACTCCCACGCCACACCCCGCACCGAACCCCATCCCGAGCCTGAGACCCGGCACTCCCCAACCTAAGCCAAGGCCTGCAGAAATGTGGTTCGGTAGGGAAGAAGGAGGTGGAGGGGAGGTCGGGTTGTGAAAGAGAGGGGGTGATGAGGAAGAGATTGCAGGCGATAGGGTCATGCCTGATGGGGTCATGCATCATGGGGTCATGCCTGATGGGGTCATGCCTGATGGGGTCATGCCTGATGGGGTCATGCCTCATGGGGTCATGCCTCATGGGGACATGCCTGGTGGGCTCATGCCTGATGGGTTCACGCGCCTCATGGGTTCGAGGGTGACCCGAGAACGGGGATGAGAGCATGGCGAAGCGGAATAAGAGCATCGCCGCAATCCACGCCTCATCTCATGGCAATGCTGGAGAAACTAAAAGGAAATAAACGACGAGGCATAGGAACCAGAAATAATGCGCTACTTCGCGTCTCCTTTCACCTCCGTTCACGCACCCTCCCCAATTACGATCAATCGTCAAACGGAAATCCCTCCTGTCAACCCCATCGTCGACTCCATCCTCGCTTGCTTGTCGCAACGTACCGCCCATAAGGCCTATTCCGAAGCCGGCGCCGCATCCCACGCCGTATCCGAAGGCGGGTCCGATGCGGCCGAACGGTGCTGACGTCACCTGCGGCAGCGGCAGGTTCACGTCGAGCATCTCCTCCAGCCGCGTCGCTCCCGTCTGACTCGCGGACGCGCCACCGCCGCCACCGCCGCCGCCGCCGCCCGCGCCGCTGCCGAGACGCCCGCGGTAGTTAGAAGGCATGGCGACGCCGCGCGACGTTTAAGACGGACTAGACAACCCAGAGGGGTGCGGCGAATCGCGGAGACTAGGACAGGCCGATATTTCCGCACAAGGCAGGTATTTTGGGAGGCGCGAAGAACGTTAGTGGAGAGGTTAGCGAGAGTGAGGTGTAATGTGAGGCAAGCTTCCAGCTGGCAACAATGCTCGGGGTGCAGAGCAGGGCTGGCTGACGAGGCCCGTTATAAGAGCATGGTGGGCACGTGTAACGAGGCACGGAAGCAGCAGGGAACCTCGCGAGAGCCGAGAACATTGAGGATACACTGGATTGCTTATACCCTTATCCAGTACAACTACAATCATATCGGTACGTGTGGACTACTTCCACTTATGTGGACGGCCTTCAGCTAAAGGTGCCTATATTGAAAGCCCTCTCACCTCCGCAGTCTGCTCAATTCTTTTCTTTTCCTCATATTTTGAGCGGGGCAAAGACAACATTTCATAACACCAAACTCATTACAACATCAGCTCAAGCAAGGGCATTGCATTTGCATTCTCCAGCATTACCCTGCAAGAGATTCCTTGGCCATGAATCGACGAATCATTTCAAGCGCGGCTTCAGGCTGATCCATAGGAACCATATGGCCTGCTTCGTGCACCTGCGATGCCGTAGCAGCAAGAGCAACAGGGAGCAACCAGGAATGATAATGATTGGAAACAAGTATTGTGGATTTTTTAATCGACTCAAAAATGCACCTGCGGTAGCAGCAACAGGGTGCAACACGGGATGATGATTGGAAATGTGTTATGTGGATGGATAGCGACCATGCATGCATGCATGATGAGAAGCCATGCATGGATGGTGTGGGCATCAGGAGGGCGGATAGCGAGAGTGTACTGTACCCCTGTGCAGATACAATGACAGGCAAGAGAGGCATGGTCACATTGGGGATGGGGGGATGACCATGCCCATGCCATGATGTGCAATAGATGTCTAAAAGAGCGTGTGACACTAAGAGAAACCAGGTAGGGAGCACAGGGAAAGAAATGAGAGGGCCACAAGTAAGGGAGCCCGATCCGTCGCTCTCTCATTTTCAACAGCAAGACAAGAGAGCTCAGCTCACCCTGAGGAACGTGAGTGGCTCTGCAACCTTTTTTGAGGCGCCTAAAAAATGAAAATGAACATGAGAGGGCCACAAGTAGAGTGCGCCATCTGTTGCTCTCTCATTTTCAACAGCAAGAAAAGAGAGCTCCGCTCACCCTGAGGAATGTGAGTGGCTCAGCAACCTTGGCTTTGCCCTTTGTGCTACCCCCCACCACAAACGGCTGGTACTTGGCCTTTCCGTACTGCCTCTGGCGCTTCCAGTTGAGGCCTTTCACCCACCAGCTGTTGCCTGCTCGAGAGTCGAGGTGGGGGGGAGAGAGAGAGAAGATAGGAGAAAAAAACAGATGGGAGAGCGGTCGATGTGGGGAAGGCTTCCGGCTCAAACCCAGCACAAACGGCTTGTTCTTGGCCCTCTTGTACTGCCTTTGGCGGCTCCACTTGAGGCCCTTCACCCTCTGGCTGTTGCCTGCACGAGAGAGGGAGAGAGCGAGAAGAGATGGGAGAAAGAGAGAGAGTGGAGATGGGAGAGAGAGAGAGGGGAGATGGGAGAGAGAGAGAGGGGAGATGGGAGAGAAAGAGAGGGGAGATGGGAGAGAGAGAGAGAGAGGGGAGATGGGAGAGAGAGAGAGATGGGAGATGGGAGAGAAAGAGAGAGGGGAGATGGGAGAGAGAGAGAGAGAGAGAGAGAGAGAGAGAGAGAGAGAGAGAGAGAGAGAGAGAGAGGGGAGATGGGAGAGAGAGAGAGAGAGAGAGAGAGAGAGAGAGAGAGAGAGAGAGAGAGAGAGGGGAGATGGGAGAGAGAGAGAGAGGGGAGATGGGAGAGAGAGAGAGGGGAGATGGGAGAGAGAGAGAGGGGAGATGGGAGAGAGGGAGAGGAGAGATGGGAGAGAGGGAGAGAGGGGAGATGGGAGAGAGAGAGGGGGGAGATGGGAGAGAGAGAGAGGGGAGATGGGAGAGAGAGAGAGGGGAGATGGGAGAGAGAGAGAGAGGGGAGATGGGAGAGAGGGAGAGGAGAGATGGGAGAGAGGGAGAGAGGGGAGATGGGAGAGAGAGAGAGGGGAGATGGGAGAGAGAGAGAGGGGAGATGGGAGAGAGAGAGAGGGGAGATGGGAGAGAGAGAGAGGGGAGATGGGAGAGAGAGAGAGAGAGAGAGGGGAGATGGGAGAGTGGGAGAGGGGAGATGGGAGAGCGGTCAATATGGGGAAGGCTTCCAGCCCAAACCCAGCACAAAAGGCTTGTTCTTGGCCCTCCTGTACTGCCTCTGGTGCTTCCATCTGAGGCCCCCACCAGCTGTTGCCTGCTCGAGAGAGGGGGAGAGAGGAAAGAGGGGTGAGAAGTGGGGGAGAGAGGGAAGTGGGGGAGCTCATGAGCATGCACCAACCCCATCCCACACACCGATAGAGTCACCCACCAATCCAGTTGAAGATGTAGTCCTTCACCCCCGCGTGGACAAGCACGCACAGCCCCTGATCGACACGGCTACAGGCCCATCCAGTCCCCCCATAACCCCTTCCCCCCTTCCTACCCACATATCCCAACCCTCCACCATGCACCTATCCAGTTGCAGATGTAGTCCTTCCCCACGTATGTTAGCACGTGCAGCCCCTGGTTGACACGGCTACAGGCCCATACAGTCCATCCCCACCCCCCTTCCCCCCTCCCCCCACACGTATCCTAACCCCCCATCACTCACCTATCCAGTTGCAGATGTAGTCCTTCTCCCCCATGTATATGTGTAGCCCCCACTATATGTATGTGTATATGTGTCCGATCACCTCCACTTCAGCACCTCCATCACATGGTCCGACTCGTTCCCGTTGACACGTACACCGTACACCCACGCGCCCCCCCCCCCACACACACACACTCACACAGAACCCCACGCATCCGCACCGCACTCCCACGCACGCACCTATCCAGTTGCATATGAGGTCCTTCTCCCCCGCGTAGATGAGCACTCTGAGCCCGCTGTTGAGCACCTCCCTCACATGCTCCGTCTCGTCGCGCTCAAAGTCCATGAGCATGGCGAAGTAAACGTTGTCGCTGCAGTCCACCCACCTGAGGGGAAGGCGGGAAGGGGAGGGGCAAGGGTGGGGGATAAAAAGGGGGCTCTATGTGCGTAAGAGCTCTATTCCCCCAACTCGAAGACCATGAGCATGGCGAAGTACACGTTGTCGCTGCAGTCAACTGTCAAGCCACTTGAGAGGAAAGATACGGGGGAAAGGGGGACGGTTGGGGGGGGCAGAAGGGGGGCGTTATGAGCCAAAGAACTAACTGGCTTTCGCTCTCAAAGTCCATGAGCATGGCGAAGTACACGCTGTCGCGGCAGTCCACCCACCTGAGAGGGGGAGGATGGTGACGGGTGAGGGAGGTTTAGCGCCGTATATACAACAGCTCGCCTTGCTCCAAGTCCACAAGCATGGCGACGTACAATAGATGCAATGCAATACAATAGAACCGTATAGACACATTGCTGCTGCAGTCCCTCCAGCGCATATGGCTTCAGGGTTGACAAAGGTTGTACGTCGGTACCTTGGTACCAGCAGCAGTGAAGTCGTAGCAGCAGCCACTGCCAAATGGTACTCAATAAATACAGGGCTTGCTTCGAGCACTGAGATGTGTGTCAGGAGGACTCTGTGCTATGCCGGTGCATGGCATGGCGTATTGAGACGTCTCACCACTCCGTGCTGCTGCCGCATGGCATCCGCGTTGAGGTATGTGGACGCGGGGCGCTGAAGGCGTACGTAAGGTCTAGAGACGTCTCAAAGGTAGCAGCAGCAGCAGCAGCAGCAGCAGCAGCAGCAGCAGCAGCAGCAGCAGCAGCAGCAGCAGCAGCAGCAGCAGCAGCAGCAGCAGCAGCGCTACTCACTGTGTGGTGATCCCCAACTGCTGCCGCACGGCGTCCGAGTTGAGGTATGCGGTGTGCACGCTGGAGTCATGTGTTGAAGATACTTCACGAGCATCTCAAGCGGCATGAGACGGATCAAATCTTCAGAGCCACAGTACTCACTGTCTGGTGACCCCCAGCTGCTGGCGCACGGCATCGGAGTTGAGGTATGCGGTGCCGGCACTGAAGTCGTAGCAGCCGCTGTCAAACTCACAGGGCTTGCGCACGTCGTAGTACTGAGATGGGGTAGGATGGGGTGGCATGGGATGGCATGGGATGGGACGGAATGGGATGCCATGGGATGCCATGGGATGCCATGGGATGGGATGGGATGGGATGGGATGGGATGGCATAGGATGGAGAATGGAGATCGGTGGGAGATTATGAAGACGAAGGGGGAAGGGAGATTGAGAGGAGCGAGGAGAAGTGGCACATGTTGGTGTGTGTACAGCGGTAGTCATGCATGCACACACAGGCATGGCTACAGGCGATCAACGCAAGTGAGACACCCCCTAGCAAGTGGGAATAGCATTGCTTGTGTACAGTATAGAAATTGAGTGCGCATAGCCATGAGTGTGCATAGCCATGAGTGTGCATAGCCATGAGTGTGCATAGCCATGAGTGCGCATAGCCATGAGTGTGCATAGCCATGAGTGCGCATAGCCATGAGTGTGCATAGCCATGAGTGTGCATAGCCATGAGTGTGCATAGCCATGAGTGTGCATAGCCATGAGTGCGCATAGCCATGAGTGTGCATAGCCATGAGTGCGCATAGCCATGAGTGTGCATAGCCATGAGTGCGCATAGCCATGAGTGTGCATAGCCATGAGTGCGCATAGCCATGAGTGTGCATAGCCATGAGTGTGCATAGCCATGAGTGTGCATAGCCATGAGTGCGCATAGCCATGAGTGTGCATAGCCATGAGTGCGCATAGCCATGAGTGTGCATAGCCATGAGTGTGCATAGCCATGAGTGTGCATAGCCATGAGTGTGCATAGCCATGAGTGTGCATAGCCATGAGTGTGCATAGCCATGAGTGCGCATAGCCATGAGTGTGCATAGCCATGAGTGTGCATAGCCATGAGTGTGCATAGCCATGAGTGTGCATAGCCATGAGTGTGCATAGCCATGAGTGCGCATAGCCATGAGTGTGCATAGCCATGAGTGTGCATAGCCATGAGTGTGCATAGCCATGAGTGTGCATAGCCATGAGTGTGCATAGCCATGAGTGTGCATAGCCATGAGTGTGCATAGCCATGAGTGTGCATAGCCATGAGTGTGCATAGCCATGAGTGTGCATAGCCATGAGTGTGCATAGCCATGAGTGCGCATAGCCTTGTGTGGTGGTGAGACTCACATTGAGGTTGCCGTTGCCAGTCTGCAGCAGCACCTGGTTGAAGTACCACGTGCACACGAAGAACGCCACTAGACACGTCGCCTTGCCTTGGGATCCTGCGCAGGAGTGAGAGGGAGGAGGAAGGAAGGCGGGTAAGGAAGAGAGAACGCCTGGTTGGAGTACCACGTGCACAAAAAGAACGTGAAAGCCACTAGACACGTCGCCTTGCCTTGGGATTTTGCGCAAGGGTGAGAGGGGGGAAGGAAGGGGGAGGAAGGCATAGGAGGCGACGGGGTAAGGTGGAGAGAACGCCTGATTGAAGTACCACGTGCACACAAAGAACGCGAACGTCGCCAGACACGTCGCCTTGCCTTGGGATCCTGCGCAGGGGTAAGACCGTGAAGGGGGGGGAGGAAGGGGGAGGAAGGGAAAGCTGGGGAGATTGCAGGAGAGGGGAGGAGAGAGCGCTTGGGGCACCACGTGCGTGCAAAGAGCGCTGCTATGCACGTGGCATTGCCTTGAGCGGCTGTATATGGGTGGGAGTGGGAAGTAGAAAGGGAAAGAGGGCGAGCGAGGGAAGGAGATGCGAAAAATAGGAAAGACGGTTGGGAGAAGAAACAAGAGGTGATGGAACGGAAACCCGGGGGGCTGAGTTGCCCCCCCCGCCCCCTGCGCCCGAATCGGAATCGTCCCTGCGCTCTGAGCTCTGGGAAATTCCTGTGTGGCATAATATCACTCTAGTTGGCAAGCCCTACAGTCACACACACAGGAACCACCACTCCAAACCACTCCACACCACACCACTCCACACATGTCGTTGAGTCGGCAGACCCGCCCGCCCCCGCGCTTTACACTTCCAGTAGCGCATGAATGAGCTCATTATCGAACAAGCCTCGTGACACCACAAGATAACCCTCTGCCTCTGTACCTACCCCAACCCACCACACCACACCATTCCGTATCCAAGCACCCACCACACATCATGTCGTTGAGTTGGCAGACCCGCCCCCGTGCTTTGAGCTCGCGGAACTTCCAGTAGCGCATGAGCCCGTTGTTGAAGCCGAACTGCGCATAGCTCATGACCTGGGTGCGTGGACTCGTCAACCCGTTGCCAATGGCCATCCCCTGGTGGTTTCGGTTGCAGACGACAGTGAACGGTTGGAGAGGAGGAAAGGGGAAGGGGGGTGCATTGAAGCATGGGGGGTGTGTGTACTGGCCAGGCCGTTGCATATGGCTATGCCTACGTCCTGTGGGTGAGTGAACAGGAGAACTGGAGGAATGGGGAGATGGAGGAATGGGGAGAGGGAGGAAGGGGTAGGAGGGAAAAGAACGTCCAGTGGCGCATGGGCCCGTTCGTGCACTCCAAAAGCGCATAGCTCATGGCCTGGGTGGGCGGACTTGTGAATCGTCAAGCCATTGCCAATGGCGATGCCCTGGTGGGTTAGTCCAAGGTGCGTGCACGGGTGGAGAGGAGAACAGGGGGAGGTTGGCGGTTTAGTTCGGATGGTGGCGTGTGCGAGGAGGAGGAATGGTGGTGGCTTGGCTTCGAGGTGACTTTTGAGTGTGTGAGAGGAAGACTTCGTGGTGGTGGTGGTGGTGGTGGTGGTGGCTTACTAAAAAGTCACCTCTTTTGGATGGCGGTGCGTGCGAGGAGGAGGAGGAATGGTGGTGGCTTCGTTGGAAATGGAGAGGAGGAAAGGGGGAGGTTGGCGGCGGGAGTCAAACGCTTGAAGCCATAAGGGGGGGATCATGCTTCAACCCGTGGGAGGTGATGTAGCATGATCCCTGCTCAATCATTGCGTTGTGTGGAGTGGACCAGCCAGGCCGTTGCCAATGGCTATGCGCCGCGGATTGAGTCACTAGTTAGGGGTGTGGAGACGGATGGGAGTGGGGGAGAGGGATAACATATTAGAGAGGGGCAGAAAGGGGTGCTCTTGTTTTGAGACATCTCGAGCTTTGGGGGGAGAGGGGACAGGAGGGGTTCTTCCTTTTGAAGGCACACACGCACATAGCAGAGCACGTGTGTGTGGACTGGCCGTGCCCTTGCCTACGGCGATGATGTCCTGTTGGTGTGTGAGATGGCGTTCTGAAGTTTGCCCATTGCCAACTTTGCCCATCCGACTCGGTTTTGGGCTGATTGGTGGGCAACCTTGGTAGGACCCAAGTTTGCGCATCCGACCTCAAACCCTGCTGTGACCAGTGTGGCGGCGAGCCCCAAACGACAAACGAGGAAGCGCCAAACACTATCGCGCACACCAGATGCGATGAGTTCAGGTGTCGCAAACGTCAAACGCATCTGACGGCCCAGCCGGGCTTCCTGCGAATCCGACAGCCCTGCCCAATGAAAAAATAATGAAACATGCAACAGTCCCTGGTTGGTTTTGACTTCATTGAAATTTGCGATATTTGACGGCGGTGGGAGATTGTGGGCACTGTATTGTCAGAGGGTGTCGCACCCCTGCCAATTCCCGGCAAGGGCCTTGCCTTGGTCGCACTTTGTTGTGGGGCCACGTCACATGGAACATGACCAGCAGATTCTGGATGGGCAAAGTTCAAGGCGCGTGGGCAAACATTGAAATGTGTCTTGAGACATTCCGAGTCGCGTGGGCAACCTTCAGAACGCAGCCTGATATGGGACGGGACGGAGGAGGAACTAGGCGGCTTGCTTTGAGAGGAGGTCGAAAAAGAAAGTGCTCGAAGAGGCCAGAATGACTGACCTGCAGCGAGATGTAGAAAGAGAAAGGGGGGGGGGGGGGGGGGGGGAGGAGGACGAGGAGAGAAGCCTGACCAACCTGCAAGCAGATTCGAAGCTGATCCCCTTCCCCCTCTCATTGGCCCGCAGGATGCGGGCAGTGAGGCTGGGGGGATGCACATGCTGCCAGCCAGCACACGACTCCCCTCTCGACTCGAGAGATACCGGGCAAGAGACAGAGAAGCAAGACTGACTGACTGACTGACTGACCTGCAGGTTGATGTGCGGCTGCTTGCCGCGCTTATTGGCGCGCATGATGCGGGCGGCCAGGGTGGGGATGTACTTGCCGGCGTACGACTCCCCTGTGATGAAGAACGGGCGACTCCGAAGGTCAGGATGGGCGGCGAGAAACGCCTGGAGGGAATCGGGAGACGCAAGGCGCAGGGGGGGTGGGGGGGGAAGGGGGGAGGAGTGGGGTCAAGGGCCACAGTGGGGATGTTCTTAACCGCATACGAGCGCACGACTCCCCCTGTGAGGAAGAACGTGCGATTCCGAAGGTCGGGATGGGCAGGAAATAGGAAAATGGGATCGGGGTGTGGGGTGCAGGGAATAGGGGAGAGGGGAGAGGGGAGAGGGGATTGATTAGTTTGTGTATTGCAGAAGTGGAGGCGGTTGGAGGAGTCGGGGGGGCGGCGGGGGAGGGGAGGTCAGGAGGAACGAGTGGGCTTTGGAGGGGTAGGCTGGAAGGGGGTTTGGCGAGCGGCGTATGCATGGAGGTTTGGTTTGTGCTTGCGTGCGACCCGGCCATGGTGGAAATCCCACCATCCCACCACCATCCCACCACCATCCCACCCACCATCCCACCCACCATCCCACCACCACCCCACCACCCATCTCCCACCCACCGCACCTGCAGGACTGGTACGAATTCAGTAACCCACCACCGCACCGCACCACACCACCCCACCCACGGCACCTGCAGGAACTGGTACGAGTCCTTGCTGGCCCCGCGCTGCGTGCTCCTCCTGTGCCCGTCGCTGCTGTAGCTGAACCCCGTGCCCACCGGCTGGTCCAGGAAGATGATGTTGCTCACCTGGTAGGTGGGGTGGGGGTGGGTGGGGGGGTGTGGGGAGGGGGGGGGGGGGAGAAAGGGGAGCGGATTGTGCGGGAGGGTGGAGTAAGGGGGCATTTGAAGCTCGCGTCCTTCAAGCGAGCGTCTACATTGGCGTCAAGATTCAAAGGACCTTGAACCTCGCCAGGTGTTTTCGGACTCGGGTGGTTCCTTTCGCCCTGACGAGGTTCAAAGTCCTTTGAACCTTGACGCCATTGTAGTCGAGCGCTAAGGCACCCCTCTTGTCTTGTGTCACTGCTGTAGCTGAACCCCGTGCCCACTGGCCGCTCCAGGAAGATGGCCCCCCCCCGTGAAAAAAATCCAGAACCATTACTGCAACAGCCCGTTTTGAGGCAGCATTAGGGCAGCGCAAATTCAAAACCACTACTGCATTATGCACAATCCATAGAATAATTTCCGTAGACTCCAAACCCTTCACTTCTAGCCTGCTACCAGCAGCAGCAAACGAACCACTCACTCGCCGTGTCCCATCCGTTGTCGTTCCAAGACAGAGTCGTCGTCCCGTTGTTTCGTCCTTCGTCGCGTTCGTCGTTCTTTCTCCCGGCCCGTCCTCATACAGTAACGCGAACGCGCTACAGCATCCCGACTAGCAGCAGCAGCAGCAGCAGGAGAATCATTCCACTCACCATATCCCATCCGTTGTCGTTCCAAGACAGGGTCGTCCCATCGCTGTTGATATTGTACGGCCCGTTCTCGTACAGTAACGCGAACGCGCTGCTGCACCCCGGGCCGCCCGTCAGCCACAGCACCAGCGGATCCGTGCTCGGGTCGCCCCGCGACTCGAAATAGTAGTAGAACAGCCGAGTGTCGCGGCGCGCTTTAATCTTGAAATACCCCGCCGTGTGCGAAATATCCGGGGTGCCTGCCATAGGCACCACCCTAGTAGTAGTAGCATCACCCGCCGCACCCGCCATGGTGAAAAACGTTCTCCCCGCGGCTGACGCTGACGTCGCCGCATTCGCAGTGCCGTTTTCTATTCCGGCTCCGATCCCGCCTCTTCTGCTAGCACCCGCTCCCCCACCGGCTGCTCCCGCGCTTCCGCCGGCGGCAGCCTTTTCCGCCTTCCGCCGTTCCCGCCACCGCTGCTGCCATCCGGGCGCACCTCCCCCGTGCAGCGTTCCGCGCGTGCCGTCTGCGCGCACGAACTCCGCCGGTCCCAGCAGAATGGGCTTTTCCGTCAACGTCTGCGTCTTGGGATCCCACTCGTCCTCCTCCTCCTCCTCCTCCCCCTCCGCCTCCTCCTTCTCATGCGCATCCAAATCCCCCTCTGCAGAGGACGAAGAGTCTTTGTTGTCCCCTTCCCCTTCCGCCGGCGCACCGTTTCCCGCCAACGAGTCGTTGGCGGAAGGCGTGCCACTCCCCACCGCTGCCCCTGGCGCAGGTGCAGGCGCTACTCCGCCGCCGGGGGGAATCTGCGCGGGCGCAGTCGCGGGCGACGACGCCGTGGCTGCTGGACGGGTAAACACGCCGGTCCCCCCGGCGGCGGTGTCGGCGGCGCTTGCGGCGCGTCTCGCGGCGCGGCGCGCGGCAACCTTCGCTGCGAAGGCCGCATTCTCCGCGGCTTCTTCCGCCGCCATGGCGAATTGGATTCGTGCGACCGCCATCGCGTCCGTCGTATTGAACGGATAGCAATGGTGGCGCTGCCGACGTGTCGCCGCCGCCGTCGGCAGAGTAGTAATCGTAGGACGCGCCGGAAACGACGGCGGAAACGATGCCGGAAATGACGGGGGCTGAGGCGGAGGCGCGGGATTTGCGCGAGCGTGCTGTGAGAATGAGGGGAGGAAGAAGAGTAAGAGGAGGACGGGAAGGCTGAGGAGCGGTACTGTAGATTCGCGGCGCTGGGGAGCTGGTCGAAAGGCGCTGCTGCGATTGATGCGTTTCCGAGTCGGAACGGTTCGTCTGAGGTGGCTAGATGGTGGCGCCATTATCGCCATTATCGTCAGGTTAAACTTGAAGACTACCGTCGTTGTCGTTGGCTCATTGGATCACAATAGAATGACTTGACAGGACGCGCGAGAGTCTTTGGCAGCATATCGTGCTAGTTACAAGCAGTGAAAGCCCTTGCTGTTCCGCGGCGAATGTACTCACGAGAGCTCAGAGTCTGACTTGCCTTCTCTTGTGACCTGGCCAGGCAGTGAAGACACTGTGCTTGACCATGGAAGAATGTCAGTTTTGCGGAAAGATTCATGGTGAAAAAGCGGTTGGGTGTGGTTTTGAAGGAACTACACAAAATGCACATGCACAGAGCGCCTCGTGTTCCTCCCCCATTTCTCCCCTTTTTGGTGCTCCTCGGATGTTTCTAGCCTTATTGGATTCAAGCCAAATCTAAAATTACAGTTGATTGTTGGGGAAATCGACCGCGGTTGACTCGCGAGGGCACGACTCACGCGGACCAATGTGGAACGTGGAGCGGCTCGACGCTCGGTAGGTCGGCTGGTGAGGAGCTGTCTGTTTTCGGAAAACCTGGTCAGATCCACATTTCTCCTACCAGTCCCTGCAGCAAACATCACTCCCTTCAAGGGGAGGATTCTGACTATGGTTAGATCCGAACTGTACTATTATTTTGTTTCGTCCTTCCTTGCCCATTCGTTTTCAATACAATCCCTTCCCACCAACCAAACCCTCTTCGTTATTCTCTCCCGAACCAACGTCATGGTATTCCCGAACCTACCTTAGGCACTCGGTCCAATGAAATGGCAGATCTGTGCAAAACACGACACGTCGCGTTGTGAGCTGCGGAAAACACTGTATAACCACAGGGCATGAGGTGGCACTAAGTCCAGCCCGCTTGTCTTGCTCTAAAATTCGGTTCCGCGTAAGAACGCATATGTACAAGTGAGAGAATCGTACTTAGAAGGCTAGAATGTATTTTAGGCCCCCGATTGGCTTAGTTCGGATGAAATGGCGGGAAGGTATATCGGCGCTCAGTATTAGGGGCCTCTATAACATGTACGGTCAGTGACACGATATAAATAATCAGAATTAGCGGGTTTGCAACATGTTTCATCAGTCGGGTTCCACCATTAGTCAGTAACTGCAGGAAAAAAGTT